>JAQGAH010001354.1:0-15247 GCA_034696885.1 Lepidocyrtus paradoxus
AGTTCGGGGAAAGAGATATGGTTGGTTCACTACATTGCACTGTTTTAAGTATTTCATTGTAACTTTTGACTTTTCCTTCTCAAGAGAAAGTTTCTCTCTGCCAAAAATTAAATAATGCACGTGACTTATAAAATGGGTGGCTAACTAACTAGTTTGCTAACCTGATAAAACCGAATTGCATATTAAAATTTAAGGGATTTCAATGAGGAAGTGAATGTAAGTTCACCAACATTTTAGTTCAATCGAAGGAAATTTTCTTTAGTAATTCGATTTCTCTTCTTCCGGCGTACTACTTGGAATGAGGAAATTGCCACTAAGCTAATAACAAAAAAGGGCATTTACTAATCATTTGATAACCATTGAAAATTACGCACGATATACCTTACTTACTTTTACTTACTTTTATAGTGGACATAATTCCCGGTGAATTTTAACTAATTTTCCCTGCGTTGATCAAAATTCCAATTTTTTCCTAAATTAATTCAAATGATCGCGTTAAATACAAATGGATTGGTGGCGCCGGGAACCTTGTAAGAAAGGCATCCTAATGAATCTGTCATATTACTGTAGCGTAGACTGTAGAAATGTGGGCTGGGAACATGAAATAAAATATGCTCACAACATACAATAACATCAATGTAGACTATAACCACCACTCACTTCCAAAACTTAAGTCCCAAAATGTCTTTTGGGCTTTCTTAATCTCTTAGAGATTTTATGCGTTTTTCAAGCTTTTCTGACTTAAAGTTAAACACAAACATGGACACGGAGAGGAGGAAGTGGCTCTAGTAACTTTCGTTATTACGGACTAGGCTGCTATATCCCTGCAATCAGTTTTTTTCTTCTGAAGTGATGTTTGCTCTTGCCACATAGTCATGCAGTTCCAGGGAAATGATATGGAAGCAAAGCGGCAAGAACCAGCTTTTCCCATTTTGGGCATGAGCCATTGGACAGTAATAACAATTTATTTTCAACTTTTTTTTATATTCTTCATGAAGACAGATAGTAGCATCTTTTAACTGCTACTACTACATAACTACGTGTGCCGCTCCATTCTTGCGCTCTCCGCTCCCCGTTTGCTACAGCTAACTTTAGCTAGTGCCATTTCCTCCAAAGGGATTGTTTAATCTCATGCACATAACGTATTATGTGGATATATTTAGGCATTACCAACTTCCTTCACCGGATGTAAAGTGAATACATACTGGAAGAAAAGTCATTGTAATAAAGTAATGTGTCCGGCTACATGGAAGTTGAGAGACTTAGGAATACACAAGTCGCGAGCAGAGGCCTGGATAGAAGCTGTATTTATAATACGATGAAAGGGAACCATAGCCTAAAGGTGCTTCCCACGACGACTCTGCATCACAAATAAAAAGAGGAGAAACGAAAAGACTTTCAACTTTTCTACTCACCACCAACACCACCACTTGCTTGAGATTTTACCAAGTGCAGCTTAAAAATTATGGAACGAGTGCACGAGCCGGTCGTATATTTGAGATTTTTTTTGGGAACGCTTAAATGGCATTACAGAAATGAAGTGAGGTAATGCTGGAATGTATAAGTTCAGATCAAGTGAGAAATAGCCTTTACTCAACTCTACAATAGATATAGTGTGAAAATGATATTGTCTTAAACTTTCGTAAAGTTATTTGATTGCAACCAGTGAAATAGAAATGCTCAAGAGTAATATGTTTGCACTTTCATCGAATTTGATTTCAACAGTAGTAATGCAACATGCAAATACTGATGAAAGCAGACGTGTCAAATGTCCAATGAATGAATTTTGATTCATATGCACATAAAGGAAAAGTTTGTTTTGTGCATTTATTGCTTTTCAAACTGCCAAACGCTATCAGTTCGAATATTTCAGCTTGCAAAGTTTGTTTTGATGCATACTGCGGTAGCAAATAAACAAGGCAATGTGAGCTGAATTTGGCGAATGATTACAATCTTATCTTCCCATGATAATTCTTAAATAAACAAACGTCTTTAACAACACCTATTTGACAATTATATTGCTTTGCAATCAAGTATACCAAGATATGATTTAGGATTAAGTAAAATTCAAGTTATTTTGCTCATTTTATGTAACAGAAAGACAAGAAGCTCTAGAAAAAACAAGTAACAGCTTTAATACTTAGCTCAACATAAAAAGAAACCGTTTTCCCTACTAATGAAGTTTTTTACAATAACTTATTCCAACATAAAAACTGTTGTAAAAAATAGCCCAAAAGATATATTCATACAGGAATTTTACAGGTCAACACATTTTTATAACCTCTGCATATTACGATCGTTCATTACTACTTGGCCAAGATCAGCAAACGTTTGTTTGTGTACAACTTCCTTTCAAAGATTTATCTTTATATTTAGCGTTTGGCTGATTCGCAAAAATATTATCTTTCCCTAAAATCCCCTACGCGAAATGCTCTTGTTGTTGATAAAAGGCATAAAAAACTAGGATGATAAGAGCCAAAAGAATAAGGAACGACATGGGATGTTTTTTACTCTCCAAGAGGAATGAATACAGTACGTCTTCAGATTTTCTCTTTTCGGCAAACTCTCTCTTACATACTGTGAAAGTCATAAAAAAGCAAACAAAGGGTAAAATTGTTGAGACTTTTTGCCTTTTTTTTAGTAAAATACGCCATATCCCTCAGTAGATACACTTTAGTTCTGCCTTTTGACCCGCACTCTCATAGACCCCATTATAAATAGGCTGTTGAAATTCATAAAAAAATATTACTGGGTTAACGAGATTAATCTTTGGTATCATCATCCTCATAAAATATTTGCATGTTGGGCCATCCAACCAACCTTCCAAGATAGTTTTTCTACAGAGAAAGTTCCGACTCTCAGTTCCCCATCTTAAATCTAGTTGATGATGGAATGGAGAAAAAAAAGCAGTTTATAAGTCACCCGGCACTTTTTCATTCTTGAGAAGAGTTATGCTGCTTTTCATCATGTTTTTCATAAACTTTACCTACCCACCTTATACACAGTTATACTATCATATATCCTCTATTCTTCCTCATTTAATTTCGGCTGGTATGGTGTCTGTAAGATGGGGTGATGATGAAACTTAAAGTTAATACAAGGACTGGAGCATCTTATTCATTATTTCATACTTGAACCAAGTTCCCAGAGAGGGCCAACTTAGGAGAAGGAAACAAACTCTTAATCTCTTCCATCCATCCTTTTTCTCCCCCTTGGCAGCTTGTCCTTCACACCTGAGCCAAAAAAGGCTACTCTCTTCTAGTCCTGGCTACTCAAGAGCATCAGACATGGCAGATTTGTATACACATAAGTATATTCATCCTTTTAAAAGAAATATTCCCCTTAAGGGAACCAAATACACGTTGAAGAACGTGTGGCCATCAGAGTACAAACTAGGGAATGAAGAATTCACTGTATGTGAGGAGAAAGCACATTACCTCTATAAAAAACAAATCAGTATGCCATTCTATACCTAACACTGCATAAAATATCCTCTATTCGAAGTAAAATTGAGTAATGGTATGGATGAGAGTTTCAGACATATATATGTACAAATATAGGATGGAGGATTATACCCCGCAACAGTGCAGTTTATATGGGTAAGGAGAAAGTTTAAAATGAAAAAGTTTCCGTTCCTTGTTCTCTGTCACTTTCTTGAAGGAAGGAGAGGAGTGAATGTGAAAGAAGTGAAGTGAAAGGAGGAAGACGTGTGTTGATGTTGATGGAACAACACATTTATAATGGAAACTCCATCCCGTTCCCTCCGTCTGATTTTGATATGAGCCTGCACAAAACTTGGAAGCGTGTTATCTTCCAGTGATCTGCATAAAAGAAATATGAATACTTTTTACGACGGGATGGCTAGAGCCGGTCTTACTTTTAAATGGGGAAGCAAGGCAGGACCTTTCTCTATTAAAAGCTTAAGTGTCAAGTTGCTTTTTTTTACTCCTGATATCACGCTGCGTGCGCGAGAGTGGTGATGTATTACAGGAATTTGTTCTCGAGTGAGGGCAACATGGAACGTCATTATCATTGTGTGGAATACAAATGAAGATATAAAATGTATAGGGTTATCTAAGCCTGAAACTTTAATATAAAGTTGGATGATAACAGCATCAGAACAGACAAAAAAAACTCAAGTTGGGCAAAATGAATAGATTTCATTTTATAAAAAAGGCATGTTAGGGTGGCGGATGCTTTCATATCATTTACAATGGATAAATGTACATGTTGTGGACGTGTACTGTACTGTAGTGTATGAAAAAGCATGAAAGTAGCAGAAAAAGAGTCATTTAGAAGTCAAAGGGCATTGTTCCCTCCGTTCTCCTTTCCGTTGTTGTGTATTTATATGGAGAAGAGACAAAAAGTTAATTAACTTAATTAACGAGAAAACACATGTAGGCCTGCTACATTTCAACTGTGACATGATGCAAACTATATGAAGGAAAGAAAGAGCAAAAAGTATAAAAAACTCACTTGAAAAGAGGCAGATCTGGGGATAACAAGTTTCAAATTTGTATTTATAGATAAAGCTATCTAAGTATAATACAAAAAGGTACGATATATTTAAGACAAAATCGGGAAATAAGCTAACAATCCAAAAGCACTGCTGGATCTAATTGTTGCTATATTTTGCCTTCACAATTTGAACAAAACTCTGTTCTTCTCCGTGAAGATTTGTGTTAGTTTTGAAAAAGGCTTTGACCCTGCAAATTCCCGTCTGCAATCATCAGAACGTCTATAGTGGTATATGCCACACATCCAATGAATTGTCGTATTTTCTCCCGCCCATTCCCATTTCCTCTCCGGCAGATAAAGCGGGATTAGAAAACAATGTCGCTTTCCCTATCCCACCCAATTTTTCTCCGTGCAAATTCAATTACAATGACTAGGAAAAATTAGCTCAGGAAACTGGGGAAATCGGTGATAGTTTTTTATTTGGGAGCACCACCATTCCTTTTTTATCCCGTCTGTTCTCAACCACCAGCCCATATATATCCCCTCCTGAGTCAGGCCACCTTATCGACAGCATATTTTCTTTGCAGAACAATTTGGTTATCAACAGAAGGAAAAGAAAGCATTTATTTACGTTCCACTTCATAAAATCGACTTTTCCGGGAAAAAACCACGAGCTCCATTCTTACAAATAACTACATATGCAGACGCTTAGGAATGACTTGCAGCAATCAAAATGTATTTCCCTGATAAAATGAGCAAACAAGAGAAATGTGGAAGGAAAGTACCCTTGGCGGCACCCACGTACGCTTTTATTGATGATCCTCTTAACATTTCAAACAAGTCGGGTTGACGTTGACGCGTTCACGTAATTTTGTGGTGTAACGTGGCGGAAAATACTTTTAAAATTAGTGTTATTCATTCACCTCCGAGGAAATGGGTTCCCTTTTAAAATAACTTGTTACAAACACTCAGTACTAATGCGATATTATGTGGTTGGGCAAATGGGAAATCCGTAATTTTTCATACAAATAAATATCCTCTTCGATTTAATGGAAAACGGAGAGGAGAAGAAAATTTGTAATCCAATTTTTGAAATTATTTTTTTCGCTTTGATAATACCACGTAAATGTACGGAGGTTTATAGATCGAGGAATTTCATTAGTTTACTGATCCCGATAGCTATACGTGCCATATGCTTACGCGATATTCATTATTGTGCAAAAGATGGCTATACTTACATCTATTGCTTATCAATTTCCCAGGAAGCTAGAGACAAATATACATATGTATATAGAGTGGAGAATATATCCTTCCTCCACTTGCTTCCCTTTCGCTTTTCATTTATTATCACCCAAAGCCAAACCAGACAAATGTAGCCCGTTAGAAACCTACACTTAAAGGAGGTCCCGGTACAGATCAAGAGATGAGATCCCGGCCACTAGACTCCTCGGGTCCCTGCTCAACCTAAACATAGGCACGTTCTCCCTTCCCTTTCCACTTTTTTTCTGGGGGAAAGGAGAAAGCAGGATAAAAGTGGATGAAAAGCTCAGTGGTACTCTGGGAAGGAGGGAAAGTGAAAGCAGGAGAATTGTATGTTTGGTTGAGTGGATGTGGATGGAACTCCCTATTACTAATGTCATATCGTGTGGATATATACTTATGCTAGAATAATATGGCACACTTGCAGGTTATCTTTTCTCAAGGAAAAAAGCCGCCTCTTCCCTGTTACTTTCCTTTTGAGGGGAAGTGAGAGAAACGCGCTGAAATTAGGTACATATGACCTATCTGCTCAGTATATTGCATCAATTTTTCCCTGTAGGTTAGTAGATCTTCAGTAATTCTGCTGCCATTCCCTAAAAGTCCAATTGTTTATTTGGATGGCATTTCAAGGAGATCCTCATCCCTGTACTGGAGTGTCTAGAGTTGCTCTTGGCTCTTTCCGCTGTAAGTCAGTGAAGGTAGGATAGGTATATAGGTGTGGTTTTTTGAGGGGATTTACCTTGTCTCGTGCTGTAAATACATTTTACTTTATTGGAAGCGCATGCAAGGCATTACCAAGATCAATATCATTAGTTTTATTCAAAGGCACTGGATATAACTATTTCGATGGGTATATTTCATTTTACTCATTCATGTGTAAAATATATATGGTTTTATTCCCATTATGAAAGTACATATTTTGGAATAGTAATTAATTTCTCCTGATATGAACCAAGTTATGACCACTTAATTTCCTGTCCTCCATTTTTGGCCTTTCATTCATCAGCTGAAAGGTTGATTTGAGGTGAGTCCATGTGTGATTTCCCAATCCTGAATAGGAAAGGAAGCTGGCACTACAAATGTACACACTCGAGAAGAAAAGCCAGTCAGTGCCGTAATAACACTGCCATGTCCTTCCCACTACGACAGTTTTAAAAGATAAATCCGCCAAAGTAGGCCATTCATTCCCTCCTAGAACTCTAGGAGCAGGATGATGAGGAAGGAAGTTGATCTGCTTTGGTCACCGCCATCACCCCTGTTGGAAATACGTAAGCGAGGTGGTAATTCTCTGTGTCTGTGTCAGCCAACTAAAATTGGTTCTGTTATTCCCAATTGCGATAAACCACCTTTTTCCATTTATCTTTTCCATAGCTTTCGTATGTGCTCGAGAGAGTGGGAATATCGGGCTGGAATGGATCATTATAAAGTAGACGGTTTGGGGTCACTTCAATCACTATTTTCCCTGCTTCCTCACACAAAAGCATGTATGGAGTGACTTGGTTCGACTCTAGCGAATTTGCTGTGCGCGACAGGTTTCAATTGACTGCCTTTATTTGGGGAGATGACCCAATAGTACCATCCATTTTCTCCTTGGCTAGGATGGATTTATACTGTACGCAAGAGAGAGGAAATTGTGGAGTGAACATTCGAACTTGTTGTCTTACGTGATATATGTTCCGTTAACCTTGGGAAATCGGTTTACCAATTTAAGGGGGTTCCAACTATAGCAAATGATTCTGGATATTATTGACATCATTTGCACGATTGCGCAAATAAGCATAATCTATTCGTCAAAAATGGAGTGAGTTAAGCTTATGCTTTTTAAATTATTCCATTCCACATAGAGCGATATGCGATCTGTTAATATAATTCAAGTCGATGTGTAAAAAAATATTTATATCGGATTTGAACAAATTCAATTCAGGAATTTTGATGTTACCATATTGTCTTGAGACTGAAACTTGGGATTTGGGAACCCGTTGTGTACGGATATTCTGTTGAGATTGGGAAACGGAAAGCAATTATTTCCTGAATTTACAAGATGTACAACGAAGGAAATGGAAAATATCGCATATGTCTAAACAAAGGATCGTATATATGAGTTGTAGTATATTATGAACACTAGGTTTCAAAATTCGCAAATAAGATAAGTTAGCTTTTAGCCATCATGACTGGTCGGAGGAAATGGCTGGATAAACCACCACACGTTCCTATTCCTCACATTTATCATGCTTTTTTTTCTCTCAAAGCACTTATTTCTCAAGTTAACTCTTCCATTTCAGCATATGTCTACTTTTTACTTCAAAAATAATGGACGACAAAGACAGTTTGCCCAAAGTTCAAACTGGTTCAGGAGGATATTCCCATTCCCATCATCCCAGAGTGGTTCCTTTACGATGAGAACACTCGCGAGCACTTTTGACCAGAGGCTGTATTGAAATGGATGTTGCTGTGTTTCTAATTTGCCATATATGTCGGGCATGAGCTGCATGCCAAACACAGATGTACGTCGTTCTTGTCATTTCCGAGAGAACATTGTTTATTTAAGTTCCCCTCTACGGGTTCCTTTTTAAGGGGAAATTTTCCCTGGAAATTGTATTCTCTCTGGCTACAGGGCTGCTTTTCCCTCGGACTATTGAATTGAATAAAAAGGAAATGTGGTTTATTTGGTCAAATTGGACATGGAGCAGGGTCTCGTATCTGGAGTAGATCAAAGAGGAAAGCACTGTTTTTGATTATTGGAGCTTGCATTAAGATAGTGTATAAGTGGTGGTTTTTGGCAAACTAAGGATGGTCCGCTATATAACGACATTTTCCAGTTGTGAAAGTATATTTTGCAGACAGAGTACATTGCTTTCTCAGAACAATATCTCTGAACAAGCTCCAGCAAATTAATTCCCGTTAGCTGAGCATATTTTTGACCTTTCCTGAAGCAAAGTCAAGATTCAGATCCGCTCTCGTGTAAAAGTCCCCGCTGTCGGTATAGCACAGTGTGAGCATTAGGTATCAAGAAGGCTTTGCTCTTCCGGCTTAAAATCTCGCTAAAGAAGTGGAGGGAAAAAGTTTTCCATGAAAACTTTCCCTTGGCAAAGCTGGCAACTCTATTCATTAAAGTCTGACTAATTAGTAATGACTAATGACACTCATCAGTTTACTTTAAGTTTCTACAACGAGTCTACACATATCTGTATGCATTACATGGAAAAACAAGAACAAGCACTCGTGATGCCCTTTTGTCACTCCGTCGGAGTAGAAAAAAATTTAAATGGATCTCAGGGGAAAGTGATGACTTATATGTGGCTTTAGTACGGTGGCACTTCCTGAATGGGTTATTCATTCATGCTCCCACTCCCATTGCAAAAGTGTGGGCTGAATAGCATCATTCGAGAGAGAAAGTCAACACGCTTGTGCTTTTTGGTCACTGACATAGATGAAGAGTATATACGGAGTCCATTTTTTTCTCGACAAGCTACCAAAGCGCTATAAGAGCACATAGGCTCCACACTTGAGCTGACTTTCATTCTTCCACTTCATCCTCCAAAACGTATTATATCTCGTGTGGGTTGGGAATTTCACCGAAGAGAGAATTATAGAAAGTGAAAATGTAATACAGTGAAATAAATTCAGCTTAAAAAGGGGAAGCGAGCCCGACATCCACGTACCATCCCAAGCAAACAGACAGAAGAAAGCTTTCTGCTCCCATCTACTTTCCTATCATTCCAGATGCACTTTAAGCATTAGCCCTTTCCCTTGTTTCATGCTCAAAAGTACGTATCCCATTTAAATCTTTGGCGATTTATTTAAATGCTAAATAAGCTGAAAATACTTTCACTTCAGAATGATGAAAGAGATCAAGTTGGGGGAGAGGAGTTCATACTTTTGTAGTATTGCAGGAGACTCGGGGGAGCCTTGTTTTGTGGTCGGGCTAAGGGAAGGGTTTTGAATTGGGAAGGGAAAAAATGCAAATCTACATATAAGTAGGAACTCACAAAATAGCTACAGACTAAGATGAAAGTAGAAAGCATTCTTTTACAGAATGAAATGCATTCATCTAGCCATTTATTGCATTTATACTCTGTATGGTTTTGGGTTGAAGAGAGTTGGGCTGTGATGCAATCAGCCTCTCTTTGCAATGCAGCTTGCAACATAACCCATTCAACTATGGTTGTATTTTATCTTCGTCTAGATATGCACGTGTGGTTTCACTTAAATTTCTTGTTTAGGCTCCACCAAACCATGTACAATGTACTTAGGCATGCCTGATGCAATGAAAGTGACGTAAAGGAATAGGAACTTTGGCCTGCTTAATTATATATTGGTACTTGAGATATTCATAATTTATACATAATTTAGTATAGAGTGTGACTAGCATGTTCCCAGATTGAATATGCACTTTCAGGAAAAGTTTTGAAGAAGACTTTGTAAAATTCTACTTTTTAACCAATTTCCCTTCCTTTCGTCAACTTTTATTCAATGGCTAATATGTAATCTTATTCAACAATTTCTCCTTCCATTTTTGTAAACTGTAGTCGTCATCTGAAAGGGTGAATACGCAACTTCCAGTACAAAAGGGAAAGAAAGGGGTTCTTCTCTGTAAGATTTTTACTGATTTTGGAAGGATAAAAAACTAAAATAAACGTGTATATTTTGACTCCAACGCAATTTCCTTTTTTTCTGTAGGTAGGGTGGTGGAGGGAGGGCATGACTTTGTAGAAATATAATAAGATTACACTTTCATTTTCAGAGAAACTGACGAAGGGGGACTCCTCCATTTTAAAAGTGCTTTCATTCATCCTTTTTTTATTTTTAGCTTCAATTCTCTCCTCAACTACCACTACTCACGTTGTAATGCGTTCACTAAATTCTATTATTCAGAGAGGAGGAGAGCAGATTTTTAAATCTTATATGCCCATTTAGGGGATTGTAGGGCCAGGCCGTGGGATCCATCTAACGTTACTCACTGGCTTGAATTATACCTCTCGTGCGTGTAGAATATCAGCTCAAATCAGGATTTTAATATTGTATTGGATGCTACCACCGTTGTATGAATACTACAGTCAATCTATGTACTGCCTTGAGAGCACATAAATAAATTAAATTACACGGAATTACTTTCTCTTTTTTCGAAGCTTTCCTTTTAAACTTGAGTTTATTGTCATTCCTCACTCACTACACACTAACCATAACCATGTCTTCTAAAAGGTATGCGGATCCATTTTCATGGAATGTAGTTGGTGTTATGTTAAAGTACTTAACATTTACAATGTGGGCTCCATTTATCTCAAGTTGAGATTTTTACAATCGTCTTCTCCCATTTTTATCTAGAATTATGGATGCGTAAAGCGTGCTTGGAAGGATAGCTGCATACATTATGGAGCCAATTTATCTTATTGTTTTGAAGGTATTATTCCCATCAAAGATCTTTAATGCTGTTCCCAGCAGGATTAGATTAGACGTAATGTAACGTAACAGTAAATTAAATTTCAAATGCGATGGAGAAATCTTCACTTTGGAAGAAAGCGAATGCGATGATACTATATCCGAGCTGAGATGAGTCGTAAATCTATTTTACCTTCGTTTCAGTCCATACAACAGCTTAGTATAAGACTGGTTCTGAGATAATGACACCCATCGGGAGACTTCCGGTTACAGCATACCCTAATTTACTATATTCCTTGATATCCACCTCCAACCCCTTTCATGTATTGTTAACTTAAGACACATCAAAATGCATACTTTTCTCTACAAAATGGCAATTACATGTTGTGGCTGCCTTGCTTCATTTCCCCCTGAATTTCTTTTAAAGACGAATTTCGACTTTCGAGTCTGAGAATTATCTCGCACGTGCATCCCAAGTAGCTGTATATTTAACGCATTTTCAATATGCAAGGTCGATCCACCACCAGCATGTAATAAGCTATATGTATTACGTTATGATTATCATATAATCATAATACCATTTACAAACTCTGCATGTTACCGGGAAAGAATGGTCGAGATTACAAGGATGATTTCGCTGGCTCATCATTATATCTCCCCCTTTTTCTTTCACTGTGCATTGTCAACATTCATGTCTTCCGTTAGTTACTTTCTTATTTTCTTTCAACCACCATAGTCAGCTACCATTAAAGATATACAATTTTCTTTCTTTCTTCTTCTTCCTCCCTGTCGCATCGCATCGTTGCCCCGTAGCATATGCTGGGATCTTACCGCTAACGGCGCTAACGAAGGTAAATCATGCTGCGTGGCAAAGTCGGGATGGCAGAGGGACGAGAGGGGATCTTTATAAAGTAATATGCATAATATAAAATAGACATTAGAAAGGAAATTGTGAAGTAGCTACTAAAAAGCCCATGAAATTGCAGCAAAGATGAACACGAGTCCTGTTGTAAATTTCCTTGTAAAAGCTAACAAGCTTAGGAGGGGAGGAGTCTCGCTGGCCTCGGTAGCTTTCTAGACCTTATCTGTATCACGTACCAAAGAATAAATGAGGGAGAGCGGAAATAAGAGCCCACACAAACCACAAAATGTTTTACTCAGCGAAAACAACTCGGTGGGTGGAAAAATCGGGATGGTAGTGGGGCTCCTGGTATGGTGGTGGGTTAATAACGGGAACTTTGCAGAGGAGTGAAATCTACCGTTTTATGAGGGAGGATTTCAACTTCTCATGGATTACTACTTAAGTTTGCAGAGAAAATGAGAATTTTCGTAATTAGATTACAATTTAGACTGAATGAATCACCCTGTCTTGCTCAAATTGGATAACTGCATGTACTATACAGCTCGGGTTGTTTTTATCTCTCCCCTCCGGTTTTTGTCCCAGCTAATAAGATGGGATATGTTGGGTTGCGGGTGGTGGATTGCTTACTTGTTGGAACGGATGTTGACGTGTTGCTGTTGTTATGAATGATCCCCTTTACTCCAGCTAGCATTATCTCGTCATAAATGGCAGAGAGAAGGAATATTATGCACTGTTGGAATCGGCCATCCAGTAAATTATCTTTTCTCTACCGAAACATCCTTCACTTTTACCCCGACATTGTTTATTAAACTTTTACGAAAATAAGGAGGAAAATGGAGTAGGGTCGTCCTCCTCCATTTCCCTACTCAGCCTTATCATGTATTTTTTCTGATTTCACCAAACTGGGTTCAACACAGTCATGTGAAGCCTACACAGTTGAAGTGTGAGGGAAAATGGGGTAAAAACAGGGGAAATGGGAATATCAGACAGGATGGAAATTGCATGACGCATCAGAATGGATGGTGAAATAGGAAAGAAAGTGAAAGACAGTTACCCCAAGGGACAGCTACTCAATGGCCTTCATTTGAACTTTAACTGTCAACTCACTCTCACAGGTCATCCATTGTCATTTTTCTTTTCTTTTTTCAAAAGGGAGAAAACTTTTGAAATTGTGAATACAACTGGGTGGGATATATATGGAGTGGAGGATGTATTATGGTGCTGCTCTCAATGTTCAATGTTTCCTCAAAATGTACAAACACGTCATAACTAAAAATGATTGTGTGAGAGTGATCTTATCGATATTTAATATCTTTCCCTTGTACGATTCAATATTGTGTCAAGTTTATCGATCATGCTTCAAGAGGAGAGAAACCTTATGGAAAGCATAATATGTACATATCTACCGCCTAAGCAGGGACATGACATTTATAAGAAGACCACTTAAAAAATGTTTCCCTCCAATGTTGAAACTTGTTCCCCGGCGTTTCTACTTTTGTCGACAGTGCATCGGCGAAAAAAAAGAGGATTTAGACTGGCTCCACTTACACAGCCATATTCCCCACATATAAAAAGTGAAGAAGAGCACAAGTGCTCGCCCTTTTTAACTTATCAGCAATTCAAGTGGTTTCTCCAGAAAAGTTGTGGCTTTTATCCCAACAAAGCAACAGCAACAACAACAGCAGTTAAAGTTGAATTTCGCCCTGCAAATATATATATCCAACTCTTCTTTGTGGAGCAAAAGGGTTTTCTGGTTCTGGAGAGAATCGGCTCAGAGAAGTCGATGCTCTACTTGAGCAAGGAGCTTCAGAAAGCGGGATAAGAAATGGAGGTGATTTTCCCTTTCATACATGGTTACTTTTTCCCCGAGACTTCTGACTTGTGTCTTGAAATATTCTCTGTTGTGATCTGATGTTTGTGTGAACTGTGAACTGCTGCGCCTCTTCACAATCTGTTTCATCCTTATTTAGTCATTGTATTCTCATCTGCAGACGTACTTACAATTTCATTTTGGGCGGGGTCCTCCTCTCCCTTGACGATGATGGTGATGATCATGATGATGATGTTGATGCTGATGATGATGATGCAGTTGCCTTGATGGCATTCAATATACTGCTAAAGATGTATTCACAATGAGATTTTTCAGACAAGACTATCTCCTCTCCTTTCTCTCCCCATCTATACGCATTAATAGCTCGGGAAAGGAATATGTCTAGCCTAAATAGTCCGTAATAATAATAAAACGGTGTGTTTCCCTTATATACTCATCCTCCTCTCCGACCTGAATGACGGCGATGGTGGTGGTGACGATGAGAGCTGAGTTGGGCTCCTCTCCTGCATGATGGATTTTTGGAAAATGATGATGCTCTTTACAAGAAATGAGTTTCATCTCTCCCTTCTACATGATCATCATCAGGCGATCGTGATAACTAGCGCTTATTCCAGTTTGGAAATGTGTTCCGAGTTTGAGCATTCTCGATCCTTAAATGTAGAACAATAACACAAACACGAATATAATAATAGTGCATACCTACAACTACTCCTTTGAGGAACAGGGGAGGAGAGGATTATTGGTTTGAACGAAATGTACATTCAAACAAAAATGGAGTTTGGTGCGCTTGTTCGAGAGCTAATCAATATGATATTGCTTTTTGAAAAATGGTTCCCATTTTATTCCCAATGTAAAGCATCAAAATACAACCATCCCATGTTTTTTACCCAAGGAAGGGAGAATAAATGAAATGGGATTGCATGTACAAAGGCATAAATCCTTTTGACAAATAAAGTCGGAACTTGCTCGGTGGTCTTGTGTACATATTTTTGCTAGATTTTAATATTTGTTCTGAGTCAAAGCCTGTAATTTGGGGAGTTGAAAGATTTTCCCTTTCAACAACGCCATAAGAAGGGAAAATGATAAAAGTTTTTTAGTTACGCCTCTGCAGGCTGCTGATTTTCCTTGTTGTAGATATGCCTCAAGTTGAGGTTCTCTGTTTGCTCTTCCTCTAGAGTAGGGATTTGACATTGGCAATGGCAAATGTCTAGTGTAAGTATCGGCAACGTGGTATGGTGGTGGGCCTAGTGCCTTGAGAGTAAATTATAGTATGGCGCATCCAACTTTTCCAGTCCGGTCTCCTGCTGTTTTGACGAATTGCTTTTTCTCCAGACGTTGGCAGTGTTGAAGAAAAATATTAGAGGAAACACATTAGAACATGCATACACATAAATTTACTGTAGCCATCAGAGTAAGCAGTTTTGTAAACAAGAGGGAAATGATGTTGTCGTGTGTGG
>JAQGAH010001355.1:0-15219 GCA_034696885.1 Lepidocyrtus paradoxus
AGAGACGTTATAACGGATTCACATATGGTTGAGATAGCGCCTGATAACAGGAAGGGACCAAACAAATGAATAATTTCTTACTATTTTAACTGGTCCGTTTGTGGAGTGGCCCATAGGTATTAGTAGTGAACCTTTCATATTATAATTTGTACTATTTTGAAACAAATAAAAATGTATTGTGTACACAGAATTACTTATTTTGAAAAAAAGCAATTATGAATTTACAAACATTATGATTTGAAATCCATTGCCATGTGATACTTTGTTTTTTAAATCCGAAATTTCACCCAAACACCCCAAATCAAAACATGTTTGGATGTTGGACTGATTAGACGTTATTTCATCTTATACTCTATTGTTATCAGGAGTGCATTTATCTAAAAATATAATTTCATACTTTGTCTCTCTGAAAAGTCAAGAAAAGTCTCTGTTTTTATAACATAATTTTCCGTAAGTTTAAATGAATAGGCATACTTGGAATGGTTGTCAAGGTTATGGTCGTTACGGCTTTTAGTGGTTTGTTGGGTTTTCCCATACTGTATCCGGTTGCAAGTTTGTATAGCTGTGAATGGCTATACAAACTTATTATTGGAGTTATTATTTTCTGCCATATGGAGAAAAACGTAGATGGTTTAAAATCTCCTGTGCATAAATATGAAATGAATGGATGAACCGTTTGAAACATTCGAGAAGAAGGGGAAACTGACACGGAGACTTTATCGGGGATGATGCTGATGATTTGCGATGGAGAAATGAAATTGGAAAAAATGAATGAATGGAGAACAGACGAACAGAGCAGGAAGGGAATCTTTCCCCTTTTTTCGCTATTTGAATTCCGTTTTAGTTGAATTCTTTTTTCAACAGTCTTTTCATTATGCCGGCTTTATATCCATGAGTCGCTTTCGCCTATGGCATATGTATGTCATCTGGAGATGAGCTGACTCTCAATCCAGAAACAACTACTTTTTTCATGCTATGCCATACTGACTAATCTTTCATTCATTTCCCTCTCCCTTCCAGCCTTCCAGCAAGAACACAAGAGGAGCACTCATCAAGTCAAACAATTATATATTTCATGGACAAGGCTGCAAATTAAGGGCTCTGCTGCTCCACTGCAACTGTTCACTAATGAAATGAAAGGAATGAAAATACAATTTGATATTATTTGGTAATCGGACTAATAAATAGGCTGGGGAGAAAAAAAAATATATTACAAGATATTTCTCCATGACTGAGAGGGTGGCCAATGGAGTTAGATGGATGGATATGGTACTGATGAGGGAATATAAAAAAGGGATCGCAGTTGTTCTCATCTAATGTGTCCATTACGAATTTCCCATACAGCCATCAAGCACCCGTCCAGTCCACCAAACTGTGAACCATTTTTGTCGCTTTTATAGCACGCACGCACATTTGAGGAATGGTAGGGCTGTGTGGAAGGAAATGAGCTAATGAATCCCAATAAAAGCTCACAATCACAATCAGATTCTCTGCTCGTTCCTAGAACGGGGATCAAATCACAAAAACTATCATACAAGTCCAGTCCTCTTCAAAGATCAGCATCTCATCTCTCGAAAAACAGATAATATGAATGAATTGCTCTTATACGAAACCATCCATTTGGTCGGCTCTCTCCCCTTCCGCCATAAAATCCAGCCTGTGTCCTTTCCTCGTCGCGTCCCTATGCCCCTTGTCTCATTATTAGGGAAGCACGTTATAACTTACATGGTCACTTTTGGTTATTTATGATGGGCTATGTTTATGGGATGGAGATATGGAAGGAGATTAAACAATCCCGTATGTATTTAGCTCTCTGACAATTTTATTTGCGTTTGTGTCGATATATGGATTTTTACGTAGGTATAGGCATGTATGAAAATGCTCAACTCTTGAAATGAGAAACGCTTTGTTCCTTCCATTTCCAAACATTCCCTGGTCGAGACATCTACTTCAAGTTGCCAGAACTTTCCCGTTCAAAATTGAAGTTGCTTGAGCTGTTTACTCCTCCCAGTCGTGAGGTGGTGCAGAGCGTTAAATTCACGAAAGAGTTTTTTTTCTTCTTAATCATGATAAATGTGAAGGAGAGAAGGTATCCAATATCCATAGACCTTATGGACTATCAGTCAAGGAGGAGGACAAGCCGCCCGGCATATTAATATTATCCATGGGCTTGTTGTACTACGCAGTTATCTTCTAACAAGACACATATATATTTTTTGCGAGAAGTTGCAACTCTGTAAAAAAAATGAGGTTTACCTCGAGACTTGGGATATACCATTAATAATAATATGGACCATTAATGAAAACATACTTAAAATGTAACAGCATTATACAACAGAATTACAACTGTGAACAACCTTCATTATGTAACGTATAGCATCGTTATATTCGCTGTTCATTATCGTTCATCATCATTATCATATGATATCGCGAAACCTTCTATATAAAAATCTTTTAATGAGGATCTTATGGTCTGACTTTTCCGAAATAAATGTGTTACGCAGAATTTTATCAGTCATGTAATAACTACAATATCAATATGGTACATATATATTCATCATTAGTGCTTGCTTACTAGAAACTGGAAGGATGCAAGTCAATCAATACTCAATAAGAAAAAAAATTACGCATTGTTTGCACTTCCAAACTAATGTATAGATAAGAATAGATGAAAAAAACTATGTAGTTTTTTTTTCTCTTTTGCATTCATGTCATCAAGCCATCAACATTTCTGTTCTGTATAGGTTTGTAGAACTATATAGATCCTGTTATTCAAGCTCGAATGTCCATAGCCCATGCCAATGAACAACTTGATATTGTTATAAGTGGGAGCTGCAGCCCATGTGTATCTGTTTAGGTGGCCCTTCCACTTGCATTCTTCATTCTTTTGTAATGGCTCGGCTCATTTATCGTGTTTTTCTCAAAAAGTAAAATGTGGAGAGGATATGCAGAAAGGCTCCCTTTCATAAGCACAGAAATATATATGTTAAAAAACTAGTTGACTGAGATGTGAAGGGATGAAATGAAATGTGGTTTGATTGGAGCAGAATGGAAAGAGTGAAAATACAGTAAGAAAAGTGTGATTTTGGCAAGGATTTGTCGTCAATTTTGCATAAAATTTAGATATTTATAAAAATTGCGTTGAACTGTTGACCCAACGGGGAGGCTAAAAGGGGAGAGGGCTTTTACTTGAAATGGTAAAATTGACTTGTGAAAAATATTCGATAGCCGTTTATTTGCGAGTTTTGCGACCCATTTGCAATACCAGTTTTGGTTTTGACTTTTTTTGAACGAAGGCCAGTGACAATATTTTTTTTAGGGTTTCGAGAGTTTTTGTCCTTTTATTAATCATGACCCAGACGGTTTTATAAAGAGTGAGAAAGTGTGAGGTTTCGTGTTTGTGTTTTCTTAAAAAGGTATTTTCAAGGAAAACGATTGTCGTCTTCATTTTGGTGACTTTCTGTAAGTAACATTCACACTAATACGTACATTTTTATTTCATTTTGAAAGCTTAAACTCTGATTTCTTTGTATAATATGCCAAGCTTGAGACACGCTTGGATTAGTAATAATATAGTTCTTTTCCACCTTGGGTTAAATAGTTTTTTAATGAGGTAGTTAGCAGACAATCTGGGTTTAAGTAGTTTTCAAAGGTGGGGAGGGATGAGAGATTGGAGGAGATTAGGACATGTACCAATATTTGTATTTTTGTAAAATAAGATGAAATTCCGTGTACGAACAAAGGAGCAATGAGGAACTAAATGAAAAGGATGTTGACAAGTCAAGTTTAATCCGGTTAATAAGTATAATAAAGAAACTTGGAAAACAAGCACAGAAGCATGTCATTTTTTGTTATTTTGGAACATTATCACACTTTTCATAATTAATGGAATGGTGAATGTACGTCTTTGCACGTACACGACCCCAAGTAATAGTCTCCAGTAATTGACGACAGATATAAAAGCTTGACTGATGTCGTCGCAGGACATTTGATATCAGCCAGTTTCCCTCTCATGTCTTACAACTGGACAATTTGTAATTGTAGAGTAGATAGAGTGGGATTTACTCTGAGTCGGAGTCTGTAAGTTTAACTTCTAAATAATGAAATGAGTACATTAACAGTAAAAAAGAGTATCATTTGGTATATTCATCATTAAAATTATGTACCTACATAGTATTTAGTTAGAATGCGGCGAAACCATCGGTTTCAAACAGTCTGTCTGTCTGCACCTTCAAAGAAATTGACAAGTTCAAGTTCAAATTCTAAATATTTTCATTTTTCTATCGTTCATGTTATGATAATATTAGAAGGACAGTTGACAAACTGCGTAAAATAAGCATGAAAGTTATTTTTCAGTAACAATTTCATCCACACATTAAAAGGGTTGTATAATGAAATGAAGAATTTTATTACGCGTGAATGAGGAAATAACTAAAAGTATTAAAGGAAACAAAATAAATATTTAACGCGATAAAAAGTCACAAATCATCTCATCACCCATCAGTCTAATCCTAATCCTTCACTAAATATAGTCATCTTTACATGAACTGTAAATAAAAACAGTTTACAAACACACCGACATAATCAACTCGAGGCTAAGAATTGACTAACTCTTGTCATAAAATGATTTACGTAATACTTTGTCATCTAAAGCTGAGAAGAATATGTGTCCTCCATATCATCTTACAGATCTCTTTCATTGCGAAATTCACACCTCAAAATGATGATTAAAACTTGAAGTGTCTGGAAAAGTCTGGATGATTATTCAATCCAGGTTTGGCTACCTCCCATATGCTAGCGATAAGCATAACTTCTCATTTGTCAACCAGTATCAGTATCGTCCCCAAAATCAAAAAAAAAAATCCTTTTTTAATGCGCAGTACGGGTGGTAAGCTCTCCGTCACCTAAAGATGCCAGTTTTTAGCAGTATTTGTAAAAGCAAGCTAAACTACCTTGCTCCTTTTCTGGTGGAACAGCGAAATCATTAACATTCACATTGTTAAAGTTGAATAATTTTTTTGGACTGTCCAACTGTCCAGTCTTCGATCTTGTCCAAGTCACACCATCAAAACTTGTTGCCATTTTTTTTCTTAAAGAAATCTTCAACTGCAGTTTAAATTGTTTCTTTCCACCATAGAACCATAAAAATTATTGCTCTCGATAATTGCAGTGCAATTGAAATGCAGGGGATTTTTATCTCATTTTATATGTCAACTCTTTTTTTATCGCTTCGTTCCTTTCAACTTTTACCTACAAAATGCTGATGCTGTCACTTTACTTGGTTCACTAGCTAATCAATTTGTTAATGCATCGCTGCACTCCCCCTTTTTAATGCTCTGGCTATATGTCTAGAGTAATTAGTTAGTATTCAACTAATACTTATAATTCTCATTTAAAGCACATCTTCCTCGCAAGCAAGAAAGATACTTTATAGTGGTTCTCCTAAAAGTCCTTGTCAAGCTGTTGCACGCTCGCTGTCCATGTCCGTGAATGGTGTTCATGATCGGTCATTTAACAATTATTCAGTTTTGATTTCATTAATCATTCCGCCATCCCCTCCAGTGTGGATCCCCAACTAACCAAGATTTACCATGTAAGGTAGGGAGTTTATGATCATCATAATCACATCATAACTTTTTTAATCTGTCTTAAATTTTCCTCATCCTCCATTGTGTATCATGCTAATGCATTTTTAATCAATATATTTTATAAGCAAGCCTTAAAATGCATCTTAAGAATGTGTTAAGATGGGAGAGTTAAGAAGAATTGCACTTTTTCTTTAAATTTTTTTTTGGCTCAGTCGGGTAATTTTTTCCTTTAAATGTTTTTACTGACTGGTTAGTTTTTTTCGTTATTTGCATTTAAGACAAGATTAGTATAAAAAAAGTTGTCGTTTTTGCATTGATTATCTATGTATCTTCATAATATTTACCTATGTCATGTCTAATGGTGGTATGGGGGTACTAATGGTAAGTACAAGCTTTACTTGTTCTTGTCAAGTCGATGTCTCGGGATGGCTTGTATGCACCATAATATTATTCCGTTTCCATCAGTTCAAGCTGAAAATTGACATTATCATAACCACTGTAGGGGAGCCGTTCCAAAACTAAAATAAGTTAAATCTGAATTATGTATGTAAAAGTAAATGCGTGTAGCTATTAGTTATGCCAGGAGTTCAAGTTCCATGCATTATACATATCTTTTGGGAGAGTGGAATGGAATAGTACAGAGTTTGGATACAGGATTTAACGCTGAACCATGTTATGTAGCTGAAAGATAAAAGGGTTGGTTTTGTAAGGCTGTCCGTCTGTGCTCACTGGACGATCAAATTAAACCCTTTGCAAATACTCCTACAACACAAGGACTCTATATTGTTTTTTGGACAGTCTGTTGACCTGAATGGGGCCATAGGTCAAGGCCATCATTATCTTTAAATGACTATGCAAAGTCGGGTAGAGTTTGCTTCAACTGCCTACGTTCGTTTAGGAGTTGCAAGTTTTTGACGAAAAAAAAACAAAGACAAATTGAAAATGTTTATTGCAGAAACAATACGATTAATCCAGTTTAATTAATTGGTAATTACTAATTAATCGTTATACCATACATTCAGCTACGCGTATAGCATTCGTTAGTAACTAATTTTGTTTTTATTTTGATAAAATAAAGTACATTTTTCTACCAGAAAAGCTGACTAGCTATCTCTGTCATGGTCATCATAATTATTTTTCTACATATGCATGATTTCCAAAAATTATTCATAAATATATATGGCCTACTTGCAATTCAGAAAAGAGGATTGGACGGTAGTTTTTTTCGATTTGGTTATGAAAGATTTAAGCCTGTTATTCCGTCATTTATAATAATAGCTTCACATTTAAGTAGTCTTGCTAGCTCGATATTGATATAGAAAAGTGCATATCGCTATGCAGAAGATATGCTTAACAAAAGTAATAAAAAGTAATTTAATATTGTGGAGGGCTAGTCTTTTTTGGCTTATCAAGCAAATATTTTTCCAACAAGTTTTTCAGGCTTGGATTTTTTATTATTATTTTCGAAAAAATCTTCCACGTGGAAGATTTTTTTTAAAAGTGGAAGATAAACATCTCGGAATATTAATTATTTTTTGTGGCATTTAAAAAAATACGTAATTGCATAAGAAAAACTTCTTGTAAATAAACCCATCCATCTTTCATGGCGTGACTTTTTCCACAATATGCTAGGGATTAACTGCATCGGTGAGTTTAGAACAGTGAGGTTTATTTATTGTTATTGGATTTATCTTTGAAATTCAAAACCTCTCATGATTAGTTCTTTCAACCTGAGAAAAATGCATATGACTTGGTTTACAGAGGTGACATTATCCTTCTAATACTGACCAGCGCATTGTTGCAAGGTCCTCGCAACAACTCACCTGATTTGTTTTGTGAGTCAGCAACAAAAATATGTTTTTTCCAGGAGTCCCGGGTCCGAAGCTCAAAGCAGAAAAAACTGCCAAAAGTTCCGTCGCGTTGCATAAGGAACAATTTAGGGGAGTACTGTAAAAGTGGACGTGGGGTCTAATGTCCTGTTGGTGGACGTTTCTCTAGATAAAAATGAGTTTTATGGGGTGGCTCAAGTCGCAAACAAGTTAAAGAATGGGCTAAGAGAGATAGGAGTGGTTGCTCTTAAATTAGCCCGAGAACAAGTCTGGTAGGTGACGTCCCCTAATTCAATTCAAAGTGTAAATAGGTGGACAATTAATTACCATAAAACGATTCTCAATATCGCTCCATTGCAAAGCTGGCAAGTTGAGTGGAGTTGGTCATTAGATTGTTGATATCAAGGCGAAATGCAGCAGTGCAATATTCAGCTTTCTGTTTGTAAGTTTCAGTTGAAAAAAAATAAGAAGGACACTGAGCAATAATTTCTTACTTAAAAAATGGCAATAAGGAAAGTTTCTTGTGTCTTGTTTTATCAAACGAGGTTGAGCTATATAATGGCGACAATTCTCTCATAGTTATAATTTAATTAGGACAAATATAGGTATAGGAAGGAATGCACTCTGGAAGTACATGACCTTGCATGATTATGCAATGATATCATTATATCATGGCTTGGTTATAACTTGAATAAAAGTTTTATATTGCAATTTCCTTACGTCGATTTATCTCGAACATTCATAAATGGCTTCAATCCTCGGTGAATCCTATCTCTGTACATATTCTTTGTCTGGATTGGTTATACTTGGTCAAGTCATGTGCTTTTTCCTTCCAATTTTATGGTAATTATTTTCTGCGACTCCAAGCCGCTGTACTCAATTCAGCCTCCACGTCTCAGTTTGGCTGTAAAGCTCAGCTTTCTCTTTTACTCAAGTTGATGTAAACCGGCTGCGACCTTTCACCAGGGTTTTTCTATGAATGTTTCATTTCATGTCCCACGCGTATCTACGTCACACTCGTTGATGATGATGATAATTGATGATGATTGAGCATATATCGTGAGGTTAGAGGACTGAAAGCTATATACTATTTAGCTCCCCATGCAATTAATTTAATTTGCTGGATGACAAGAGCTTAGACACCTGAGACAATGGAGTTTGCCTCCCCACTTCAGTTCATTTCCTAAACTCGCAATAACACCAAAGTAATTCAGTCTAATCTGCTTTTAGTAGGAACTATAGTGAGGCGAGGTTGAGTCTTATCAACTCGAGCATGTGATATGATTGTGATATGATAAAAATGTACCAATTAGAACCAGATATTATTTTAAAAACATATTTCGCATATTCATACGAGTAGCATATGAAATCGGCATACTTTGGTTTATTTGATCTGTCGTATTGTCGCCGTTTGGGAATATTTTTATTTTTTGACGAGGATTTTTTCTTCTTCTCTCTACCGACAAGTGACGAGGAGTTTTTTTTGGATCAGACGGATTCTCAGTTCCACAGTTCTGTTCCCACTACGTTTTCAACTTGTTGCAGACGAACTGTTATTCTGAAAATGGCACCAGTATAATTTATTGAGATTGACATATAAGATGATATGGATTCACTTGACATCGGACTATCACTCTCAGATATAAAATTTTTATATGCTTGCCACAAAAAAACCGTTTGAGAGCATGACGATATATGATTATATGAGGATTAGTGGGAGCTCATCACTTGTTCCTGTATCTTGCATGTTCACTTACTTATTGCATTCCAATTAGGTTGGCTGAACTAATTGGAGATGGAGAGAAAAGGCTCATTCATTTAAGTTCGCGAGGGGCGGAACTCCCACTGTAAAATCCTGCCAATTGCAAACAAAGACTTCCAGCTCAAGTTACATTACAGAATTTGACCATGTCACAAATACGTCTTTGAGGAGAGATTATCTAACGTTTGTCGTCAGAAGGCAATTAATAATTAAGTAGCTCTTATATTTTTTCTGAAGAATTGCATATGTGAATATCCTGCCATGATAAATATATGCATATTCCATCATCATCATCTTTCTGCATTTAAGTTAATTTATGGAGTTTCATTGAATATTTAAATGGAGTGTGAGGAAGAGCCAGTTAATTATATTGCGAAGGATGATAATAAAGCATGTTGAAAGGTTTTTGGATTGCGAGTGAATGAAAAGTGATTCAGAGTGATCAATTGAAAGGGACTGGATTGTCTGTTTTTGTTTGTTAATCCTGTTTTGTCAAAGATGAGAATTATTAACCTTATAACGATTCTTGTTGTTGTTGTTTTTCCCGTTCCAGAGGATTCCATTATGATTCAGCATTCAGCCCCCGATGATGTGGATTTAGTGAAGATGATCATTTAGGTTAGTTTTGATAAGGAGGTGGTGGTGTCGGATATGCCGTATGTCATATCATACGTAATTAAGCGGAATGCAGCTATAATTTACCATAAAGTGACAATTAAAAGACAATAAAACCACGACACAATATCCCATTTTAGATGCAACTTACACAGATTTATGCAATTTGAAGAAAAAATAGTGCGATCGTTTAACTAGTGATTAGTTAAAGTTGGGAGTGATTGGATGCGTCATAAGAACAAAAGAGCAAACAGCTAACAGGAATCTATAAATAAGCTGGGAATCAAAATCGGAATTATGGAGACAAAAGAGATGTCAAAGCGGAAATCTATCAAAGCCAAGCCTGAAGCAGCAGAGGCGGAAGTGGCGGTGGCCAAAAAGCCGAAAAGGTAATTGATTATTATAATTATCGTACTATTATTAAATTCAGCCAGTATTTAAAAAAACATCAATTTACTTAGCTAGTATGAATGATCCTAAGTTAGAATTAGAAGGAAGTAGTGTGATACAGAACTGTATTTAGTGGATCCATAGCATTTTTTTGGGGTTGAACTCGCAAAGTTTCTTTTTCCTTGCACGTGTAAATCTATGACTGCTGTTTGACCTCGGATTTGAAAACTTATCGAGAGTAAGGTAGCAGCGATCCCACAGTTTGAAAACATACAAATAAACAGATAAGATTTGATTCGTTGGCATTTAGCATCCCATCTGCTGTGCCAATTAACTTTCCGATCTTAGTTACTTTGTAGGCACATGCCACACAGCAATATCATCTATCCATATGCTTATCAAAAAGTATTTCACTGGCTCAGAGATAAATGCACAAATGATTTCCAATGTATGTTAATGTAAATGTAAAATGCTTCACGATTACTTAATTGTACTTGGGCGCAATTCATCTCAATGTGAATGTAGGATATGTATGCTTGCGAATAGCAAGTTACGAGTGAACAGTGGCATTAAACTTTTGGTTTGGTTAGGCAGCGATTCTTCTCGAAAGACAGGAATATATTTGGATTGGAGTAAGTGAAGGACAAAAGTTTGACTACCTTTCAACCTTATTTAATGTCAGCGAAATAAGGCGACATGGCTCCATATGCATATACTTAACTATGAGATGACTGTCTGCAAAAAAATATATATTTTGGCAGTCTCATGCGTAAAAATCTAGCTTGTTGACTTTAGGTAGGTAATGTATAAAAATGCGAAAAAAAATCTTACTTCCATTAAGGTGAACCCTCATGTTTCGCCATGATGATGATGACTGACGAGGATGATGCTGTTAAATCATTTTTGCTAAAAATTGTAATTTATTTCGTAATTGTTGTTATTACAGCAAAAATGTAGCTTTTATCGCGTCTAATAGCAAGAATCATAATCAAAATAATGGTAATATTTTGCTAACATTCATATGTACATAGATGATAGATTTAACGCTTCATGCTTCTATGCAAAAAATGAGTTTCCTTCTCTGCTCATTCACCCTCCACCCAAATTAATTTGAGGTAACCACGAGGAGGAACTCATTTTCGAACAGTCGAGTGCTCGCATACATACCTATATGAAAGAAAGCAAAGGTCTTTGAAAGAATCAGGTCTTGAGGATTGACATCTCTTTCTGAGCTTGTGCAGCAGTTGCCATTCATATTGCGGCATGCACGGCAGAAAGCGATACTTTAGCTCTTTTTTTTAAAAAAAACTAGACTACCTGGAATGGTGAATATTGACATATGAAGTTAGTCAAAAACTGACATGAAAGGATCTTCATACATCGCCATACAATACAGATCGCGGTGCTCTGCAACACAAAAAGTTATGAAAGATGTAATATACTTATGCTTGTGATAATGGACTACAAAGAGGAATGAACGGCGATATAACTGAATAGAAAAAATTGTTTTGATTTACGAAAAGATCAATCCTCCCAACGCATTTCATAAGACAGCATTGCCAAGATAGAATCTCGAGGGTCTACGTGACCACTTTAGTCATTGGCGAGATACTCCACATTTGAAGACATTGCGTCCACGCAGCGCGTGTAAAATCAAAATGTATTGTGAGATGCGTAGAAAAAAGTGCGTAAGTTCCATGTAAAGTCAGAGTGCACACACGCGATCCAAATCCTCCGACGTCATCAGCAGCGTCAGGCCCGTGTAATGTCTGTAAAGTACATTCACTCTGGATGGAGGATGAGCTAACAGCTCAAACCTGATATCCTGAGAATATGTGATCAGATGTGGCAGATGAAAAGAACATTACATAAATGTGCGTCTACGCATTAGAAAGACAATGACTGGGAGAGTTTGCGGTGCGTCTGAATGCGTAATGTAAAGGTGTTGGGATGATGGAATGAGAGCGCTCATGTAACAAGAAGATATACGCATGTTTCAAGATGAATTATGTTATCATCATCAGGCATGTGTGAAAAAGGAGTGAATGATAATAGCTGGTGTGTGGCTTTCTTTAGACGTGTATAGTTTATTCATGTTTAGGTGTCTTTTCACAACTAGTTGGAGCACTAGTGGCAGGAGAAGGAGCCGGAAGGATACTTTTTTTTAGTTTTTACATTTTTACTAGAAAAAAATGATGCGCGTGGATGATACTATAGTATCAGGAGTGAGTTATCGAACTATTATCAATTAGTTAGTTTACTAGGTTGGGTCGCGCGTTGAGGGCTGAACAACAAAAATGGTTTATAGTTTTGCTGCGCGTGTCATCTCACCTAAAATCCTTGCATCATAGTAATTTTATACTAACACATTCTAAGTTTTACATACGTTCATTTCAGTAAGGTTATACATATGAACCTGTGTTTTAATACATGTCAAATTATTAAATTTGTAGTTATCGGCGTTTTAGCCACTTTAACTTATGAAATAGGAGGTCAGACTCGATTGACTTTCTTTTCTGGAATTAATCAAAAGGCATTTCTGAATATTAGCAATTCTAATTCTAAAAGCAAAAAACTTGGTAAAATCAAAAGGCTCACAGATGACATTTGGCAATATTTATGACGTATCAAGCTGTAAACAACTAACGTCTTTGTAGATGTTGACGGAGAAGCAAAATTTAGATAGGGGCAAATAAAGACATCGCAAAGGCTGGTGGTTGAATTGTTTCAGTTAGTTTTGTTTGACGTCATCATTCATAGTAATAGCTAAGCTGGTATCTAATACTTAGAAACTGTTCCTTTTAAAGTGGTTGTTGATTCACATCAAATAACTCTTTTCTCCTTCCTCATTTGCATTGCGCCTTTGTAGCCAGCCAAGTCGAGTCAAAGTTCGTTCCCAGTCCTAGGCGCTTCTCCACGTGCAATTTTTTTGCATGAATCCTCATCTCAGCTACATATATGCCAAATGTGGTTGGTTAAATTTCATATTTTTAACTGTACTAAAAGGTAGCAAGGAGAGAATACTGCATTCATTCGCGCTAGAAACTTTGCTTGCTAAATCAAAGTTATGTAGTAATTTGACTATTGACTTGACTTTGAAATTTCATCAAGTAGGATAAATTGTCTAGTGCAGACTCTCACCAGCAGAGCCACTCAAGCTTTCCACGTGTAGGGTCAAAACAGTGCCAAGTTACTATTGAACTATCGCTATTGAGTAGCTATTGCTATTTTGCTAACCAGGATGATGGAGGGAGAGAGAGTTAACCATTGTAACTTACTATTGAAGGTAATGAAAAATGTAGCAAATTACGTTGTTTATAGGAAGTTGTTCGTTCTGAGAATAATAAAAAACATTAATATCAGCAATTTGTAGGGATTGAATGGAAATGCATTTTGCAAAGAAGTGCATTTCAAACCGAGGTTGACCAAATGAGGAACTGCATTCTGCAACTTTGAGATAAGGTAGTGAGACAACGACAACGAGCACCAACGCACTGGTTAGTTCTGGTTATGGAACTTTGTCATCATCATCATCATCATCATCATCGATCGTCATAAATACATTTACTAAAAATGCCCAAACACATATATAGCCAATGCTAATAATAACAGTAATGCGGAATTTGCAACCAGAATGTGAATTTCCACTAGACAGCAGGTTTTGCGAATTAAAAAACAAACAGAAAGGTTCTATACGGCTTTACTCACATTATATCTATATCCCAATTCAACTCTGCATTGCTGACGCAGAAACCTTTACACTTCATTTGACAATTAAGGATGCATATAGGTAGGTCGGTGACTGAAACTACTACTAATGAATGAACCACGATATGATTTGATCATAAACAACAACAAGCTTTGGCTCTTAGTCCCCAGCTTGAGAAGAAGAAAGACGAGGCTTTTTTTAGACTCAGCTTTGTTGAATTTTTTGAACGCGACATTTTTGCATGCGGAACAACTGCATGATTAGGTATTAAATCTTTTAAGATAGTAAAACATGTCTGGCCCGTTAGTTGATGTAAATGTAGAAAAGGACAAATTAGTGGCTGATGTAAATTGGAAATTGGAATTGAGAAAGAAGAAATAAAATTGTTCGATTTTTTAAATCCCTTTTCCATCTGCCGAAGATAAGAATGAGATGGAGACAAAGATAAAAAAGTTTTATTTTCGCCTTGATTATGAAATGGAAAATATTTGTTGGAGAGTTTTACCAAAAACTTGATCTTGTCCAGTTTTTCAAGTCTTAAAGCTCGGTTTTTAGCCAGCCAGACGACGATCACGACGACGTTTCTCAGCCGAGGGTTACGTAAGAAACTGAAATTAGATGCCAGGCCTTTCTTTCTGGAAAATGGCTCGCCTGGATAATAATAAAAACAAATGACTATAGTGATACCCTTGGAGTTGGTATCACACCACTTGTGCATCTCCCATAATAATAGCTACCATCTTGGTGACACTATATGAGAGGGTGAGTTTCTACGTGCAAATCTCACCCCTGCAGAGAAAAATATTTTTATTTTGCAAAAATTATCCTACCTGAAAATATATACCCCCCAGATTATAATGAATATATTTTTTCTTGAATCAATCCGAGTTTTTCTCCTTCGCCCGGTCACCCTCTTAATATGCTTTGATTTAAGTATATGGGCAAAACTGGTTTTCCAATTTCTCCATCTTTTGATATCATTTAAATTCATCTTGCATTTTATCTTGCCATATCATGCATAAGTAATAAGTATCAGGAGGGAGGAAAAATATCGAGATAGCTAAATATGTACTTTACTGCGCTACCGCATATATATTGATTTGAAGAAAAAAATTAGAACATGAACATATCAAAATACAAGATAAGCTTGATTTGAGCTGATGATCTGATGAAAATAGCTTGGGCATTGACGTATGAGCACAATTACCTAAATAGAAAAGTTGCCTTTCTTTCAGCCTGTCAGAGCTTGATACTAAATCTTGTAAGCATAGTGTAAATGTTATTGGTGTTTTGGAATTTTGATCAGAGATCTCCCATCCCTCATCA
>JAQGAH010001356.1:0-15206 GCA_034696885.1 Lepidocyrtus paradoxus
ACAAAGTATGAGCCAAATCGTATGTAGAAAATTTTTTGGTCATACGATTATAGAATTATGGATTAATAAAGGGCTTATGCATGGGCGTATATGGGCGATATATGAGTGTACCCAGAAAATTGCCAATTTGCATAATTTTCGGTTTCTATCAACCCTGACTTGTTTTTCATGCTCTTTCAGCCTATCATAACACTAGAATCGCTCATTTTGGTGTAGCTGTGCTGAGCTATGAATTTTTGAAATTTTGGCAAAAAATCGGTTTTGTGCCAATAACTCGAGAGGGTATATAGGGAAGTGCCAGTTTTATTGCAGATTCGTGATCAGCACCCCAAAATACTCCTGTATACAAAGTATGAGCCAAATCGTATGTAGAAAAATTTTAGTGTCTAGATTATAGTATTATGGATTAAAGAAAAAGTTTCTCTTGATCAACTCACCTATAAACTGGATAGCAGCCGGGAAGTAAGTTAGCATTGACTGAGTCCAATGGTCGGATATGGGTATTTGGAGATAGCGGAAATTACTATTCTCGAATACATTAGGAAGGTCAGGAGTGACGTTAAGTATGTGTTTAATGTTGTGCCTTTCAAGTATCGAGAGCTCCGCGCTGATTGCAGCATTCCCAAGATAGAGGTTGGGGATGATTTCCACAGGAAATGCCTGTAAAATACATAAATAAACAGGAAACGGTTGAACAAGGTTAAATCCAGCCATGGCTCCTAAAAATGGATGTACAAAGTGACGTATTCTGATTCTGACGTCGTTTGCATCATCATATGAATTTTTTACGTGTTACATAAATTGTGAAAAAGCAGGAAATTATTTTAAAACACTACCAAAAAAAAATCTACTGAAAGCATTTATTTCTATTACGACAACTTACTCATAACTGCTCTTTACATAATTACGTGAAGAGGTTACAAAATAATTTCCCTATCTGATGGAAACTTTCCTACAGGTTTCGTCATCTCGTTCCCATTTAAATTTCAAAAAAAAACATCCGTTTCCTGTGTGCAATGTCAAGAATGTGCCTCTGCTCAATACATGGGTATGTATTGAGCAGAGGCACATTCAGAATACATCATACTGGAAAATACTATTTCAAGGAGTGACGAGAATTATGAATTATGCATATCAACCTTCTTCCAAATATGAAACACTATGAGCTAATTTTATTCTGCTTTCAGTTATCAGCTAACCTGATTCAAAGATTCTTCCAAATTATCCAGTTTGATATTCAAATGACATTATTGAAATAAATGTGACATAAAAATGGTGAACAGAGCTATAAAAAACCTTTACTCATTCCTTCTTGTCATACCATTTACATTATATAACCAATATATAGCTTCCTTCCCTCAAAATAATACAAAAACTGTTTTAGTCTGGAACGAAAGATCATTTTAATTTGGCCCATTCCTTGACGGATTTCCCATTCATATATGCTTAAGCGCTGAAATGGAGACTGCCTTAATTTGCACTAGGTCGATGAAAGTATATTTGCCTACTCTGATTAGCATAGCATAATTTACTCGCCAACTCAACTAGACTCTTCTGCTATTCGCCTCGCATGCACGATACGGTTCATTCATATCATGTGTCCTCCAAGCTTAAGTATTTTTTAACTAGCTCCCAACCTACATAGCTTCTTTCCAATTCGCTAGCACCAAGCTGAACAAGGTAGACGAAAAAAATCAATCAACGATCCAAAGCGATGGAATGTCCTATGCATGAGTGCTAATATATGCAGCAAAAACTTCCATCCTAAACCTCCATCGGCTCCATGTTTCATTCACAAAATTTTTCTCAAGACGACTTTACTTGACGTCAATCATTCCCAGCCAGAGTCATTCATAAAAAGCTGCTATATGCTAGGCTGTAGGGAATGGAATGAATTTCAGAATGAGAAATGGACACTGTTCCATTTCCCATTCATGTATTTAGAGAGGCCGTGAAGTGAAAGAGAGAAGAAAAAAACTTTCAGTGATCTACACCAAACAGATTTGGTTACTAAAAGGATTCTATCTGTTTGATCAATGATGATGATGATAATGATATGTGATAAGGCTGGTCGTTCTAGCTATTTCTGGTTTTTTAATGTTCACTTTGCTATTGACAAAACACAGATTTCGTAATATTAAAGAGGATTTTCAATGGCTGGGCTGTATTTTTTTGCTATCCTATCAAGGAAAAAAAGCCTCAATTTATGCTTTAGCGATATTTGATGTAATTTTTCGTAGAATCTTATCTAAATAACCTTCCAAGACAAACAAATATTATGCACAATTGCATAATGTACAGCAATAACTTGACGATAGACACATGAAAGATGAATGAAGGACTGGGTGACCGGGGCCGCATATATTAACTGATTCCAGCTCGCCACTGATGGTGTAGGCGTTTTTGAATGTTATGATTAGAGATTATGAATGATCCATTTGAGCCAACTCGAACTTTTATGGCTGAGCTCGAAATATAAAAACCACAACCTATCAGCCTAACCTTGAAGGGGGATGGAGAATATTATGAATCTTTGTAATTTATTCGGACAGATGAAGAAGAGTCTTTCATATTTCATCTTGTCCTTGTGTGTACTCAATATTGTAATATGTAGTCCTGTGCTAAAATCTGGATTTGATATGATAGACAAGTTGACAGTAAGCATATATTGCAGAGTGAACGAATCCATCTTTTTTCAAGTTCTCATGTCATGTACTAAAAATAGCCTATGAAATTAGCTTAGATTCTGTCTCATACTGGAATATAAATTAGGGGAATGAAAAGGGCCAGAATTTATGATTTTTGCTAAGAGCCATGTCTCAAGATGAAATGTGAAACCAGGCATGAAGTATTTGAGTAAGTAGGTAATGGATATGAAATGATTGAATTTATCCTGTCTGCAAAGAGGGTCGAATGGAATATTTTAAACTTACATCATCAAGGTCCAGCCCAATAGAGGAATCACAAGTGTCAGGATCATCCTGGATCCGAAGGGATGCAAGACTTCCCAAGCCCAACATTGGAACCTCGCCGGGCTCCAAGGAGTGCTCATGATTGGAAGCTGAATTACCACTTGAACATGTATCTCTGTTCTCTTGCGTCACTAGCCATTCTGGATAGAGTTCTTTGAATGCGGCAAGTCCACCTTTAAAAAAATATTAATACACCAATTTATTTATAGCTTTCCCAATGACAAGAAACTGAAGCCTATATACTCATCTACCCTCGCAATGGACATAAGAGTATTTTACGTCATATTCAACCGCAATTACAAGTGAGTATAAAATTACCTTTTAAAGTGGCCACGCGACACCCATTCTGAGCCAACTTCTTAGATACTACACTAACGAGATCTGAAAGCTCAGTGTTACAAACTGCTCCAGTGCCTGGGGCAGATACTTGACTACCAGTGACAGTGCTTGCTGTGTCGTCAGCAGTTCCGGAAGTAGTGGATACCATTGGAGTGCCTCCTCCTCCTCCTCCTCCACTCCCTCTTGAATATGAGTCATACACGACGAAAATAATTTTGGCATTGGAGACTTTGGCCTTCAGTTCCTTCGACCTTTCGAAAAGGTCAATTTTCCCTACAAGAAAGATGCAAAGAGTTTCTCCATTAACGATGAGCTCGTAACTTTATATTTATGTTACAGCTGGATAAAGTTCTGACAAGAAATACTTTCATTTTTTTATTTCATGTAAATGTCTGTTTATGCTGACCATACAAGTCTACGCTGACGCCAATTAACCTTTTCAACCGTTTAATTTGAAACAAAGTAAATAAAATTTTAATCGGCTTTGTTATCTCTTACCTGCAGCAATGCGTCTGATGAGTATTGCTGGAAATGTAACATTTAACGCTCCCCGAATATGGGACTCATGATAATCAACAGGATTCTGACAGTCTAAGATCACCACCTCATTGTACCCCTGTTGCGCCAAATCAGTGCTTGGAGCAGACATGGCAGAGGTGGATGATGTGCATGGAGTTGTGTCGTTGATCTCGTCATCTTCCGCCTCCTCTATAGACATAGCTCTGGAGGAGGAAACGGAAGAGCTCTTTCCCATCACGACGTCCTCATCCTCCTCGGTAACATCGAGGTCATCCCCGATGCCGGAGGATGAGGTGGATTTCGTGGAGCAGAGCTTCTGCTTCCCGCTACAAACTGCGACGGGTGGGATTGCCTTCCCTTTCGCCGCCTCACATGGGAGTCCACGCAGGATTTCATTGACCAGCCGGTCTGGTGTCACCACATCTGGGTAAATATCTTGCATTGCCACACTTTCCACTTTGTGCACACGGTTTAATTTCAAAATTTATTTTGCAAAAGGATAACTACGTTTGCAGAAACGATACAGTCAAGCGTTCACTTTATATTCAGATTTACTAAATGAACAAACATTTATCAGTAATAATTGGCGCATTATTACTTCATCTCACATTGTTCGACAAATAGCTTATGGGAAGAAAAGAATCTGGACTATTCATCCGATCAGAAACGCAATTTTTGCAAAATTAACGACGTCAAACTTCACTGCTTTGCTTTACTGCAAATACTGATTGTCCTTGGTTGATAACACGTTCAAAAATTCATCAAAATTAAGGAGTTCCATGAAAATTTATATAGTTCTCGGTTGTACTAAAACTTTAAACAACTGATTGCATCAAATTCCTTCCAGCACCAAACTATAACTATCTTAATGAATTGTCAGTAGAGTAGTCACAGTTCACAAAGTACATTTGAGTTCCCCCACAATAAGAAAAAGATACTAATATCTACGAACCGACTGTTACATTTTATTACAGTATCAAAGTCCGGAATTTCGTTGGGCTATGTCCCACGCTAGCCTGAACACAATTGTAGATAATTACTAGTCCGCAACCAGTCCATTTAGCGGTGGAGGTATATGTGTATCCTTCCTGAAATGAAACAGTGTTAAAATAATCCCAACGTTATAAAAACCATGATGGAATTGCAATTTAGAAAAAGTGGATCCTTATCTTTATGCATTTTTAAGGATAGCAATATTATGGCTCTACAATATTATACACTTATTTTTGATGACCACTACCATTATACATATATGGAGGTAGCTTAGCTTTCCTCCTAATCATTCAACTTTGTTATTGCAGACATGAAATCATTGCATGAGCAAACTTTAATACAATTTATAGCTGAGAAAGCTCATCATTTCCTTCCTTCAATGTTTCTAATCTTTTGTAATTAATTGCATTAGGAGTAACTGCATCTTGAAAAGAAAAGGTTAGGGATCCAATTTCAGCTTGTAATGAAAGAAAAAGGATTCATGGATCACGGACCAAAACGAAACATATCTGTTGCTGAGATTCTTATCAATGGGGATATAAACAGGATGAGCCCCGGTGTAGCATTTAGCCACACAGGTTCTGCAGTCCAGTTAGTTTTTTCATTCTCAATCAAATAATGGCCAGACAGAAGCAATTATAGAAGTTGTAACAAAAATGGAAACTATCTATCGCATTTTCAGCTTGATCCACGCGCATGTCTCGTTTGCGTCAGCAAAACTTTTAGCGAAGGAGACCTGCATTATTAGATTGGCCGGACAGACAGAAAATTATGGTCGGCGATCCTCATAATTAATAGCTGTAATCATGGCTCATGACTCTGGGGAAAATTGGAGGATATCTGGGCTTTTACATGTATGCCTAGTCTTATCTTTTACATTTTATTCCTTTTCCGTTTCAAAAAAAATCGAGAGCAATTCAGGTTGTGAAGCTTCTCGAGCTTATCGGAGGGAGAGGAGCTGAATGAAATGAAAAGTAAGTTTGCCTTGAAAGTGTAAAACCTATTGCAAAACAGTGGGTTTAGCTCTCAAGATTGATAATAATAATAGAGCCCATCAAATTACTTTTTCTCGATCGTCAAAAGACCGTAAAAAGAACATTTAAGGAAGGAAGTGGTTTTATAGGTGGGTAATAATGAAGAAGCTGATGATGATAAGATATACATCTATTGTTCAGGATAAGAACTGCTTCTTTAATCCCATCATCATTCAGATCCTTCCCTATTATTTAATATCGTAACATGTTCCTCTAATCGATTCACAACCATCTCATACTCAACCTTATCAATTTCTTTTCTTCCAAAAATTGCTAATGATAATCACGCTCAGGCATATCAGTGTTCTTAACACGTATGCTTTTAATTTTTCTAAAAACTACATTTGCATATCAATTATATATCTTTCCACTTACACCAATCTTACACAATCTGAGAGAAGCCCCTGTGGTCATCTATATCTAAATCTGTTTTAGAGTGTTATTTAAACTTAGAAATTAAAACAATATCACACTCAATCACTCACTCACAGGCACACTCTCAAAAAAACAATGCCGAAGTGTAAGAGCACACTCGCGTTTTTTTCTTCACATTTTCATCAATGCAGCAGACTAAAAAACATAAATGCTCTTACTAAAGTCAACCTATAGCCAATTCATTCAAATCAAATCTGGTCTCATCTTACACTAAAAAAAATACTCGTACGTTTAGCCATACTCCATGTGTATTAAACGCAAACTTGAGTCTTATGAGGATGTTCATGGAGTGAAAAAATAACATGAAAACATGGAATGGCTCAAACAAAACCCCACATATGTATATTAGATTTTAGCACATCTCCAAGACCAGGCAGACACACATTTTCCAATATAGGTAAATGACTATGTTTAAGGATGATGATGATGATACTGATGAAAAACGAGGTTCAGAGATGATCAAAGAAAGATCCTTGTGTTAGGTCTACTTACATAACTATACATGTTTGAAAATAGGTATGGGCATGGATGCAGAGTCCCATCTTCATCATGATCATCATCATCCCTCCTGGATGGAAAAAAAAGCTCGCGATAAGGCAAGAGGATATGACATGATAGTAAATGCAATAATGAGCGAGTAAGAAACATGGACTGATATGCATTACTTCATTCACACATTTAGCCAGGTACATACATACATAAGCTTACGACCATGTAGGTAAGATCCTCAGCATAACATACATAACTATACATATTAAGCCTCCAAAAAGATGTTGAAACTTACTTAATAAAATGTATTATCCTCTTCTCCTCCTCGGTGTGCTTATGTTGATGATGATGACACGACAATAGCAAAAGTTTTAGGAATGGGAAGAAGAGGATAGAGTAGAAAAAAAGGATTTTTTTCTCACTTACAGTTTTGTTTGTTCACAGCCTCACATTCACTTTCATGTATGTTCACGTAGGGCATGTAAAATGAATATGTATGTTTTTTTCTCTCCTCGATTCCTCATGCACAGATTGGAATAGTTGGAATGGAACAAAAGTGGATTTTAAGTAGATTCATGTAAATACAGATATGGTTTCCTCTCGAGTTTTGTTTGTCGTTGGAAGGAATGAAGTGTTTTTCTTCACATGTCTGAGCTCATGAAGACGCAAGTCCTTTTTACTGTTTTTCTCTCTATTACATATTATCCCTTGGTATGGGCGAGTGGTTGTGTGACTGGTAATAAATGAGAATAAAAATGAGTCTTCACTCCACTCCAACCTCGCTGCCAAAAATTTAGAGGTATAGGGATCTTTGGAGTTGTAGGTATCGATCATATGAACGAAAACACGTTTTTTACTCAACTTTTTATCCCTTCAGCGAACCTGCTGTGCTGGCTTCCATCCTCTTACTATTAATACTACACCACCGCACACCGTTCCCCTTTCCTGATAAACTCTGAAACTCTGGCTGTGGCCATTCACGAAACGCTCAAGAGCATAGATATTTTCTTCCCCGTGCTGTAAATGGCACTGGTCCTTTCTTCAAAGAGAAATATATTGTTTTGAAGAAAACTGGTATGGATATGGTAGGATGGTGTGGTGGTGGTTTTTTTTCGCGTATGCTGTTGCTCCGACTCCTCTCGTGTGTAAGCTTAGTTTGTGAAAGAAAGGAGGAAAGTCGGGAGGTTTTGTTCTCGAGGAGGATGTAGCGTAGCGGAGCAGTTGTTGCTCTTTTTCTTCTTGAAATGCATGCGTGTTGGGGTTTGCTCGTTGCGAGTTGGAGTTGACTTGGGTCTGAGTGTGACAGCAAATGTGTCTGAGTTTGCTGGGCCACTATATGGCTGTTACTTACCCATCTTTTTTGGCCAAGCTTTTGCAATGTAATATTACCCATATCTTAGCTATAGGTATATAGGTGGGCTATCATCGTGTTCTGACTTAAGCATATCGAAAATCTTGCCGACCAACCGAGAACTCACCGACCAGAGTTGAATCGTTGAATGAAAGAGGAAAAAAGTTAAATGAACTAGGACTAGGATGTGATACTACGATCCCTGCTGATGATATGCCATGTCCTTAGCCATTCCTAGCCCATCTTCGTGTCCTCTAGGATTCTTGCCTGGCTCTCTTTCTCTCTTCGCAACTCGGCTCTTTCGCAACGGATGTATGAGAACGAGCTCGTGGACTTGGTGATAGAGGTAAAAGCTTAAAGGGGTATGGATGATGATGATATCTGAGAAGGGATATTAAAGGCTGCTCCTCACCAGTTCTGAACTTCATCTCTGCTGATGGGATGGATGCCATGATGTAAGGTAGTCATAGGTGCTGAGAGGAGAGCTCAAAAATGCTAGGAAACAATCATGAGCATTTTCCCTATCCTGCTTCTTCCCGACCACTTTGCATTACCATTTTTTGTGCCACTGTCATAATAACACAAGGATGTAGTTAAGTAGCCCATTCGTATTTATTCATTCCAATTCCTCCAAAAACTCCCTACTACCCTACCTGAGAGAAAATAAGAGAAGGCAAACAATAAAAAAGTCTCCCCAACTGTAAACAAGAAATCCTGTCCCAAAAGAGCCAAATCTCTGAACAAGAAAAAGGATGTGTGTGTTTTTCCTCATTCTGTGGAGGGATGACATGATGTGCTACTGATGAATAGCCCAACCAATGGAATATAAGAACCTTATATAAAATTTGATCGATGCTCCCAAAGTCACTTATCGTTTGTTAGTTTTCTCCCTTGCAAACTTTTTTTACCATTTTTTTTGCTGAATGAATAGGAATACATACAAGGCAGGGAATCTAGAAGGAAATCTTAGAATGTTTTCCCAGAAGGGGAGCATGAAATGGAGAAAGCAGGCTCAAATTAGCATATACGTGCTGCATATCTATCATCATGAGAAACTACATAAATGGCGAGAAAGGAATTATAAGGTGAGGCAGAGCAAATAAGGTGGATAGCATCAGTATTTTAAGTTCAGATCCGGGCTCATCCATAAACAGCCATGCTTGCGCAAAACTATAATTTATGAAGGTAAGTGGGTAAGTCTTGGGCTGAGGATGATATTGTTTCTGGCTGCAGAATTTGTTACATAAAAGTGTGCAAATATCTCATCAACTGTATTATTTTAAACTCGAAGAGATTTGCATACAGGAACACTAAAATCGCTTTAAATGGAGATGGCCTGCCTAACAAAATTCCTCTCCTGATGACTCTTTATGGATATCGGACTTGAGGAAAAACTCCATTCCAGTGCACTTCTTACGTAACACGAATGCCACGAAGTTTACATGGGATCATTTTGCAAATTAAAATGAAATAATATTTTTATTATGAAAGTTAAGTGGGATATCGATACTTGAGCCATATCGATCCAACCTAACAGTTTATCACTTCAAGTGAGATGGATTTCACAGGAAAAAAAGTTATAATGCGACTTTTCACCTCAAACACTGATTAAAAAGTTTATCAATGTCTGATTTACACGGAATGGAGTGAAAAGTAGATACTTGTGCACTCACTCTTCATTTCGAATGCACTCATTATAAACGACTATGGGTAATAACACGAGTAAAGTGCTTATGATCTCAGTTTTTGATCCTTATAATGAAGTGATATTAATAAAATGCTCCGTTGACTCCTCATCTCATTTCACAACTCGGCTCAACCCATAAACCAAGAGGTGGTGGTATTATAACATGGCCTTATTAACATTAACAGAAAACACAAAAACTTTTCGTTTCATTATGAATGGGAATTTACCTAAAACTGCTATTCAGTTTTGAAGAACAATGTGAATTTATAATGGGCTATAAAAGTGTTTTTTATTTCATCTTCACTATGAAATGGCTGTTAAATACCGAAAACATTTTTAATGCCTGTGGATATATTCGGACGAAAAGTATTCGTTTTTTTTTGTTATTTTTGCGGAGAAACAAGACAAGGATGAAATGTTAGACCAAAAAGGTAAGAACTTTACAAGGAGGCCAGTCAGGGCAGGGTTAAAAAATATTCATATTTTGTTTCACTTCGTTTTCACATAACCTAGCCGAGCATATTATTCATATTCAGATGGGGAGAGAAACAGGATGTAAATTCCAAAAGGGATAAGGCTTGCATGTCGTCAGCATCATCATTGAAGTGATTATGCCTTATCATATCATATATTTCTTTACCCTTTTTGACTTTTTTGTTCCGACTCTTTTTTAAATGCTTATTGAATGGATCTTCATTGAAGTTTAGCTTATCACTCGTTACACAATAATGTACAGAACATTTTCTTCCATCAAAAAGAAATCTGATGGATTCGAGTTTTTTTGCAAACAAAAGAGAATACAACTGATAAATGTATATATTTTTTGCCTAAAACGCAAAGCTGAAGGATCAACATCAAGCTATAGAGAACAGACAGAGAAGCAAAATCTATATAGGTTTAAGGACAAAGTAGAACGGAAAGATGGATAAGTTGTAAAGAAACGTGGCTTGGATTTTGAGCATACAACGATACCTACATTTTCAGTTTTATCCATGAGCCCTACACAATAGAAGTGAATCTTATATATCCTTATAATATCTTTCGCAATATCATTTTTTAACAGTCCACGAGAGAAATTGGAAGAAAAGTTGTAAAAATCGTCTGTTGGCTGGCTTGTAAATCTCGGAGAACTTTTTAATTCATTATTTTCTAACCGCATTCGTCTTCCGAAAAGTTGTCGTTAAATGGATGAATCAACGATGGGAATACACCTACAAAGAAAACGCTTCTCCATACAAGCCTACCTACCTACCTACCCCACTTCCATTTCCATCCATTACTTTTTTTTTCATTTTGCTAATGCCACTGCTGCAATATTGCAGATGTGTGGTTTGGTTTGGCTTGACTTGGCCGAAAAACAAAGTTAACGAAAGAATTTTTTTTGAAACAAGCACAATCCATTCGCAACCAACACCGCACGCACCACTATCATATTCCATGTAAGTCCGTGTTTCCATTCAGTAAAGAGAAAAACGACAGGAGAGCGTTTCCCTTCCAAAATTTGTGCATAAATACATATGAGCCATGCAGCAGTTCGCGTTTTTTCAGTAAAGTTGTGTCGATTCGAGCTGTGTGTTGTGTTGTGCTATGCCATTGTTATGAAACACAACAAAACAAAAAAACTTACTATAATTGATAGGCATACTATGTAATATGTATGTATATAATAGGTGCAATTTCGTTTTTTTTAAGATATGCCGAAAAGTAACTGCTTGTCTCTCCCTTCCATCGCTTGACTTGGCTCTTTGCTGAGTTCACTGTAGGCGTGGAGTGGGTAAGGTTCTTTCGATTCATAATTTTTTTCCAGTTTCATTTTATGAATGTAACCAACAAAAACGCAAGCCAACAGGACGAATGCGGGATTCGTCTGGTGGATTACAATATGCTTGTGCTACTCGGCTCCATGCATTTTTATGGTTAATGGACTGACTTGCCGAACGGGGAATGGATTATGTAGCTCAAGAGGAGAGTATATGAATGCATAATGCATGCCTATAGCTATGTGTGTATCAGCGAACGTAAAAGTGAAACAAAGGGGGGGGAAACAGAGAAAAAAATTATATCAAATATGGATATTTGTAAGTGTAGTTTTCTGCACACTCACTCCCCTGTCATACGTCTATCGTCACAATCTGCGTTGTACATTTAATTCCAGAGTGAACCTTCTGTATAGAGCGTAAAAACGTGGATGTGTTACGAAATCAATTAACTTAACTAAATAAGGTCTATTAGCCAACGACGTCTATGCCTTATTATCTTGCTCGCCCACTCAACTCACTTAAATTCCGAGCCAGACCATGATTTCCCATTGATAACAAGATTTAATGGGTAGAAGCGTAGGAGCTTTTTCCTAAGAAGCTGAATTGAATTATAAGCTGGAAGTTATTCTGGAATGGAAGGAGGGCAAAGGAAACGTGAATGGGAAGCAAAAAAATATTATTATGAATGAATGAATGAAGTCTGAATCATTTAGGCAAATATTAGCAGATGCCATTTGAGTCTTTCTGAAAATTTCGCATCACAGTAAATACATAAGTGGATTGTTACTTTAATTCAGCCAAATTAACCTCAATTGCAGGAGGAGGATGAATCATCTTTTAAATTGGCTGAGTTGAGCTCAGCTCCAAATGGAGTTGTTTATGAATAACTGGCTGGCCAAAAATTAACGCTCCTTTGTGGGAGGGAAAAGCATGTGAAAAATGGCATTACACAAGAATAAATATTTTTAACCAATTTTTTTTATCCTTTGATCCTCTCTCTCAGTTAGGAGGACAATTTCACACGGTGGAAACACGCATGACGGGTTGGATTTTTGCGATAGTTTTTACACAAATCCCCGCTCATGCATAGTAAATATGTTACTGAAAGTAACACAAAATACCTTTACAAGACGCGAGAAACCAGAACCTTTCCTTCAAATCTGACCAAATTCAATAAATATAAATAGCCAATACCAGATTTTAAGGACAAAATACAAGCGAGTACGCTTGGTTTTATTACCCAACTCAAATTTTTTGCAGAAGAAACACAACAATACCATTATTTGCACACCTTTCGATGATAAGCAGTAATGAACAGGTGGGAAAGCAAGTAACTTGTTTCATTTTTTTCGCGTCTTGCGATGGATGATTCAGAATTTGACTACGAGAACGCAATGACGACAGTGACTTCACACTTCACACAAGTGTACGTATAGGTACATAAGTTCTGTATCTATTTTCAATTATTAGATGGCATAATAACCGTGTGACGCTTGTTTTTTGTTGCTTTTGCTCCCGTACTTACCCAAAGTAAAAGTCAGTAGTCAGGAGCTAATTGTATTTGCCCAGGTGGAAGTATGGCAGAACAAACAATGTTTTACAAATGCGGTTGACTAAACTGTCAATATAATATAATGACACAAAAAATCACAGCTTAATGTGAAAGAATAGCTGAAAGTATAAAACCACGCGATAATAAGCATTTATGTCCCATTTACTAAAGCTATTGGGCTTGCTGAGTATGACTATGAGGATTGTGGTTAGGTCAAGTAAGTAAACGAGCTTGTTTATCAAGATGTCGATATATGAGCCGATTTATAGTATTGAACGCTGATGATATGATGATGATGATGATGATGAGACTATACGCAAAGATGATTTAGAATGCAGTCAATCGACGAAAGATAATACACAAATGAAACTAAGCTTATGAGACAAGAAGAGAGCTCAGTCCGTAAAAGTAATCAAAATTGAGATTTCAAGGGGAAAAATTCAAGGGCAGTTCTAGGAAAAGTAAGAAAGCCCATTAAAATCGTCTGACTAAACAAAGTAATGAAATGAGTGTGTTTTTCATGTTGGGTTTTCGTAAACAGGATATGGAGTTCAAACATGGGTTTCTTACTTGTGTTCACGTTTTCAGTAAAAACGTATTCATAGTAAGCAGCTTTTTCTGCTGTACATATTTCATTCGTTGAAATGTAACGTAAGCCCATGTCGTTTACTAAACTAAATCAGTATCTTTACTCTAATCAAAAATTTCTACTGATAATATTTTAACCGCATCAAGAGAAAAATTGCTAACCTGCTTTAATGCTTAACTATCTATGTTTAGCTAATAAATTCAGCGGTTTAGAAAATGAACATCTTTGAGAAAGTTTCCAAATATCTGAGTAGGCGCATTTCTGGAGAAAGATCTGGGTGTAACCAACGCAGTGGATAATGAAACTGGATTAAGTTTTGGATTAAGCACCATTGCTGAATATAAACGTATCATTATTGATACATGATTTTGAATCTTACGTAAAACTGATTGGGAAACCTCATAAAATAAAGACGATTTCCACTTTAAATTTGAATCATTTGAATTTGAACGGAGCAGATACAGTCTGACACAAAAAACAAAACGTCAGTTGAATGAATGAAAATGCTGTGAAAAAAGTGGTTACTGCAAATTACATCAGCAGATTATGCTCTTTTACGATAAACTCGATCACCAGCATCAACATGATGAATCAGCTTCATCGAGAAAGGGTTGTAGCGTAAAAGAACGTCTCTTCTGTCTGTGTATTTCGCAGACTCGTTTTATTCTAAAAAGCCCCACTATAATGTAAGTAAACTTGCTTCAAGAGCATTGAACACTGATGGTCATCATCATCCCAGCAGATCATCATCATTTCTATAAAAATGCTAGTTTTTTTGTTTATTTTATTTTATTTGCATTCATCTGAATTATATTGCAACGTCTGCAACATAAGATTGGCAGAAAATTTTCGAAATTAAATCAGAACGGGTTTCACTCTAAAGAAAGGGTCCGGAGTGATATGGAGTTTCAGTTGGCTTAATTTTATTTACATGTTGGGATGATAAAACTAGAATGTTATGTTTCTGCTCATGACCATGAGACTTACTTATCAAATTGAGTTTGTATTGCTATTTTAGCTCGGTAGATTCAAAAAGTCATTTACTGTAACATTCATTTTTAGCTTATGATGTGTATCGTGAAAATCAATGACGATTGTTATCAACCTGTTATGCTATGCATCATGTGAATGGTAAATAGAAACTTTGAATACAAAATACCAGCAGCGAATTAAACATGAATGTATCCACATTACTTTTACCTATCTTCTTACTTCAGTTGAAAAATGGGAATAGGAACGCCATCTTTTTTAGTAAGTTTCATACTACTGGTAATTGAGCTTTGTTCATTCTGTAAATCGGGACCGATCCATGTGTAAGTAAGTAAATTTCTTCTTGACTAGCTAATTTTCAATTTATTTATGTTACATGTCTTCACGTCATGTTTTATCTATGTGTAAAATACATTTAAAGTATCTAGATATAGAATTGGGTCTAGCAAACAAACATAAATTACAGGGTCAGCTGTTATTATTTTTACTAATAGGT
>JAQGAH010001357.1:0-15197 GCA_034696885.1 Lepidocyrtus paradoxus
ATCAAAATTTGTTGCTTCTTCTTTGAAGCTCCTCTGTGCAATCATGCATTTTGTTGCGATTTGGGATACGATTACGAATTTCCGTTCCTTCGATCTGAAGTCTATTGCACGTAACCCTCGGCTCTACTTTGACTTATTCACGAACAGCGTTCACATGAGCGTGATTTTTGCCTTTTCATACACAATGTGGAGAAAGGCAGACGCCCTCTGCACCTTAGTTCAGACTGTTCAAAGATGTTCGATTATTTCTTTGTGGTACCCAAGATGGGTAGAGTAACAAATAACTTAAAACTGACAATTTAAAAAGAATCTTTAGCAGAAACTAATTCTAAATCCATCATTGTTTGTAGATCTCCCCGTCACTTTCTCTAGTAGCGGTGCAGTACATGATCATCGCTCTTCTTTGCCCGATATTTGTCACAAGGAGGAAGGGGCACATTGAGACATGGGAAGAATGGTATCTTTTCCACGTTGAGAATGGTCGTCAAAGCCTCTTTCTGGGTGCGGAGCCAAATGGCATCGTTGGATCCTCACAGGTCAACATTACAGACGGGGTTCATACCTCAACCCTGCCATTTATTCGAATGCCGGAAGTGTTGTTCTTTATATTCAGCTATCTCTTACGAACGACAGAATGGGTTTATATAGCCCAGTTTGGATTGATGATGCTTGTCATGTCACTCACGTTGTATTGTGCGACCAACCACTTTGTCGGCACTTTGAAGTGCTTTGAAAATTGCAAGTTGACTATAAGAAATTATGAGGCACTGAAAAAGCTCTCGAGCACTATCAATGATATCAACGGCACGGTGACCTTGACCTACACTGTTGATTGCATCATGTACTTTGCGACAAACATGCACCCGGTCTTTACAGATGGACAGTGGTTTGGAAGAATCACGTTCATGATATTCTTCATGTCGTCTGTTGGATGGCTCCATTTCGCTTCTTATGCGTGTCTTCAGGTTAAAATCTTATATAATAATAACAATACTGAATGCGTTGACCGTTGCTGTTACCTAACACGCCATTTTCAAACACTGTAGATGGATCGATTCCGGGACTGGATCAGGCAAAAAGAAAACAGATCATTACTACCTTCTCAAAGTATCGCTGTCATCTTGTTAATGGACGAAATTTCTACCAACGTTGTTGGGATGTCCGGACACGGACTTTTTACGGTGAACTACAAGTTTGTGGCACAGGTAAATACACTGTATTATGTTTATTTATGTACTAATAAAGCTATGAAATTGTCAAAATTGAGAAGAGCTTTGACAAAAAAAATCTTCTATTTCAGGCCTTGACCTCTCTGATGACATACTTCATTATAGTCATCCAATTTAAAGAGGTGTAAAAAAAACCTATCTACGAATTTTGGATAAATCATATCATCACTTCATCTCTTAATTCCTCCAGCACCTAACGATGAAAATTAAATATATTTACCGATGTCAAATGTTTCGCTGATCTCAACTCGCCCCAAATCCCCATTTACGTTTTATGGAATATTGGTAAATGCACTTCTTGCCATTGTCCTGAAAAGTGGATGTGAGATTTAATCACCATCTTACCTACGATTCTGAAAACACAACGTTCATGAAAAATAAATTATACTACCTAATTGTTTACCATTTCATGTCAGTACGTACAGGAATAAAGATAAAGTACTAAAGTAGTATTGCAAAATGAAGTTATAAATATATCTGAAGTTGTTTTGAAAGTACGGCAGCTAAAATAATGAAAGTTACCAATTTTTTTTTGCTATTCACTGTTATAGCCCTCTAACCATCTTTATGATATGATATTTTCAGCACAATTTAGCGATACATAGGCCGCTTTGTTAGTTTATGAAGGTGTTGGTGTTATAGTCTTCCCTGTGCCCTGGCTATTTTTCATACTCTCAACTTATCCAATGCTATTTTCACGGGATATTTTAGCGTGGCGGAGCAAAAGTGATGGTGATGAGGATGCTCGCTCACAATCATCACCTCATCGTAGAATAGTGAATGGTGGTGGTGATCATGATATGATAGTAGTAGTGTGAAATGAAGCTTCATTCTTCTATCATCATGTGTCTAAAAGTGACCATGTAAGTTACACACTGTAAGTATATTATACAACGCAATCACGGCAATCCAATAATACCAACAAAACCTACTTTAATGTTTGTGGCGGTTGCGGTTGGCTCCTTTGATCTTAATAGGGCTGATGAACATATCGACATCGACATCATGCATATTATGTATTCATACATATGTATATATATACTCCATTAGCGAATATCATTCATGTATGCTTAAGGTATAAAAAGATTTAGTTTAACTTGCCAAATGGCAAAGTAGGTAACATCAAGTTTGTATTGGATTCCTCCATTAGTTTAAATCTGTATGCCAGCACGTTGTAAATAACTATGCCACTCATAGTTAAAGTTCTGTTCCGGCAGGTTCCCTCATCGGTATACATGCATGTTGTATGTAGTTTTTATATTGAAATTCATCTTTACTTCAAAATTGACGGCATTACATGTATGTATTATTACTATTACGATAACTGCCCTTATCGCTCTTTCACTATCAACTTAGATATGGATTTAAATGCTGCCTTTGGCATTTTCATGTGCTGTTGGCATTCAATTGGATTCTCAACTTTTGTAACTTGTTTCTGGAAGGAAGCTAACACTTTGGTAATGTAGACAAGACCTTTACCTACCCCAATAATCCGTAAAATCATGACCATCCCAACCCATGTCCAAGTCGATTAGACAATACAGCGACATCATATCATGTCATACACTCAAGAAACTGGAAAAGTGGATCAAAGTCAAAAGTGGATGTATTTAGTCAAGAGCCAAATCCATACATATTATCCTGAATCGTAAGTAATCCATCTCATTGATTCCTGTTTGTATTTCTTCTCCAACTAAATGAAAATCTAAGAAAATATGGATTTTGATTTGATTTTTTTATTACAAAATTAATTGTAATTAGCGTTGACAGCTAGGCATCTAAAAACTAACATTTCCATGTCATATCATACCATTATGCACAAGTAAATACCTACACCATCATAACTAGTCATTAGGTTTCATTACAAATTTAATGTTCTCACTTCTCAGAAATAAAAATGTCTTCGGCAAATGTTTCTGCATGCTTTTATCAAAAAAATTTCCAATATTGCCTCCCATTCGTTATTCAAAGCAAGCAAGCTGTGAAATCAGAATGATGTCATATCGTCCAATTTTCCCCACCACCAAAGCATTGATAGTTCCAAAACCTTCTAATTAGCCCAGGTCATCTAATCTTTTGCAAATATGCATATTCCCAAGAATCTTCTGAGAATTGCAAAAGTACCTATTCATAATTGAAACATGTGCAATAAATTGCGAATAATAAAGGCCATCGCTTTTTAACGACTATAAACTACATGCAATTCCCAAAATTAAGCTCTTAACTTAAGCTCTCTCATATCCAAACATTTCCACAATAATTCATAGCCCACATATTTAGACAATGATATTTGGCATTCTCAATTTCGGTATTTCGCATTTTCCAAATCAAACTCCTTTTGCTCCTCCATACTCATGCATAGGCACATAAAAGCATTATTGTTTTCTCTGTTTTTTTACCTTGCACCCTTCTTATTCTGCTTTACTAAAAAAAGCCCTTTGCTTTCCATTTATTTGCTGGTGCGTCGTTGCTCACTCCACTTTTTCCTTCGTGTTCGCACTTTGCATTCCCACTCCATCTTACTACGACTATATACATTCTACATCAGATCACCATCATACACTAACCGCATATATGGACCACCTACATTGCTCTCCTATAAGCCCATACATAAGCTCATACCCCAACATAACGGCATGAAAGATTGCCAACATTGCATTATCTTACCAGCATGGAATGGGATAAGAACATACACATCGCATATGCCTTGGCATAATAAGCATAGCATAATAAGCATAAGAGTATTATGGATGGGGCTCTTGAGGAGAAAAAAGACCTCTGATTTTTGTATGGATCATGGACTACGGATATTGGCTAAAGACATGAGAAGCCCTCCTTTCAGTACACATCCGCCATGTATGTTATATGGACCCTCTACATGTATCCACTCCACAACAACATCCCATCCATATCCTTATCCTCGTCATACTTAATCTTATGTGTAAAGCTCTCATTCATCAGATGAAAACACGAAAAACTCTCCTCGCCTGGCAAATCATCATGTTTTGAGTCTTGAAAATGTGTGGTTCTAAATCCGCAAGTTTCCAAAATATTATTATTTTAACTTAGGACTATTGTTTTCCTCTCTTAATTGTCCGCAGTTGGGGAGGAGTGCGGAATGGATTTTAAAAATTGGGGTTAAGCTTTAACTGTGGATAGTTAAGTTGATTGTTGGATGACTAAAGGTCTTCTCATGTGGGATCTCTGTCATCACCTGATGAGAGAATACATGTGTAGGGGATTGACAGAGTGAAAGCATTTGGGAGAAAACGCTTTTAGCGAATGGATATTTAACTTTGTGTGTGGGATGTTATTGGTGGAGATGTGATTGTTAAAGTTAATTGGGAGTTATAAAGGATTTTTTTTGAAAAAAAAATAAATATAAAGACACATTGTTGAAAGCGGGACTTTGGGTTGTTTATGTTTTTAAAAAATATGATTGTTTTAATGAGGGTGACAAGATGGATTGGACTTAATTGTTTGAAACGAGATAAAATAAGTTTTATCTAGTTGGCCAGTTTAGGCTTTGAAAGAATTGGACTTAGTCAAGCTTGTAATATATTGATCTACGCTCAAAGTGAAAGTTGAGCGTGAGTTTTTGATAGTTAACGCCTGTAAAGTTTGGCAAGGACTGGAAGCGGCTGGGATAATTTGAAACTGTATTGATTTGGGGGTGCTTGATGCATCAGGGTAAATAGCTTTAAAGTTTAAAAAAAATCGAATTAGTTATTGGAGAAAGCGATGCTGGTGATGTATTGTGAACACTGACCTATGACATTTTTTTTTACGAAAGTAGGTTTCTGGCTATGGATAAGTAAAAGGATTGTTGGAAATGGAAGGAAATTAGGAAAAGATTATTTTATTTTATCGTGCGTTAATTAATCATGTTTTATTTATTTATTTACTGATTTTAGACAATTAGCTTCTTCCTATCTTTCTTGGACCCACGGGAAATTGCCGTTTTGAAGCACGACTTTTTCTGGCTAGAATCTGGGCCAGACTTCCATTGGCGTATGAACGGAAAAATATGATTTATTACAAAATTTTAAAAATTAGGTCATTCATGAATTCTCGGATATTTATGAATTTATATTTTGAATTCTAGTGCGAAGGGAGCGAGAAAGTACAAAACTAGACTGTTTTCAAAGAACTTGGAGGGACTTCCTTCCCCGTTCTCCAGACTGATTTCTCGTTTAATTTCAGCTGCCAGTATCCGGCCCCGAATTAATAATGTTAATAAAGACATTGATGCTAGATTTGTTTCGTCTAATACTAAAGTAACTTTTAATTTTAAGACGGTAAGGAACTCACTATATGTTAATACATAAAATTTCAAAATATCGAAAGTAGAAATAAAATGATAAGATTTATTTTTTAATAACCAAATTGCAGGGATCCAAATGCAGATTTTGTATTGGCATTTGACACGTCCCCAGACGAGCACGTGCGGCGGCTCGCTTAGTCCTCCTCTTCTACAAAGACGGGACAACGGAACGAGTCTGTCAACTGGAATAAAATTTAGAAAACTCTCCTCCAACTTTGTTCGATTCCCTATCCCTATCTACAGTCAGCCATCTCCATTTCAGGTTTTATCATCGAATCCGTCTGGGTTGGCCATAGCTGGTCAAAACACTGGCGGTCAAAAGCAGTCACATCAGAGAGCTATGGAAATCGAAAATGACGACCAGATGCCAACATTTTACCTCCTGAATGCAGTCGATCTCCCAGAGGATGAAGATTCCGCCCTCAATCATCATCTTGACTTAATTCATGGCCATCATCAGAATAACCACGATAGCACATATAGTAGCCCACTCGTTGGAAACGGTTCATCCGGTGATGGCGGAGGAGGTGGTGGAGGACCCCCTGGAGGACATTACTCTGATCAATTGAGAAAAATGGCTTCCAATAAAAGGAAGAAACGAAGATCAAATGACTTGGCGAGAGTGCTAAGCATGGAGGATGAGTCCGATGGTGACGATGACTCCTTTGTAAATATTGGCCCTTCCAAATCGAAAAAGGCAAAACTTGTAGTGAATTTATATCCAGAAGAACGGGGCTACACTTTTGGCTATCAATTGCCAGGCTCAAACGAGTGTTCTGAATCTCATACAATTCCTTATAGTGAGCGATACTTGTTAGACTCGATAGATAATGAACAAATCCCTCATAAAGTGGTGTGCAGATATGAAGACAAGGAAGGTGTCCATTTAATGCGCTATAGGAATCAAGTCATTGCTGAAATCCGGGATTACCGGAAGTCTATGTCGTTATTAGCTGATACTAATAGCAATACTAATCCTCAGGTTCATGACAGTCTTAGTAGAAACAATAGTGCTTTAATGATGAATGGAAACCAGGGAGGAGCCACTGAACCGAAGAAACCGGTCGTGAAGCAAGTAATGTTGCGTCCAACAACTGAGAGCTTATTTTGTGACTTTGACATGATAGTGGAGAAATCAGAGCAAGAAAGACGTGGCTGGAGTGCAGTGGTTAGACAAAGTTCTGTGGGTGGGGACATGTCACATTTGGTAGCAGATGGAAGTGATAGTGAGTACGAGTACGAAGTGGATCTAGAAGGCTCCCAAAAAAGTCAGTGTAATTATTTGACGTATGAGCAAAGACTGGAACTAGAAAGGCACTTTGTAAATCAAACTGCAGAACCCATCTGCTTAGATCCTAGTCCACAAGTTAGTATAATTGCTAATCGAATGCAATATGAAAGATTCAAATGGAATACGGAAGACTTGAAGGCAACTGCAAAGAGATGGGAAGAAACTCCGTTCAAAACGAAAACGGTAGTGTCCACTGCCGATACAAGTTTGAATGCTCCAAGCCTGTCCGAAGGAAGACTGGATGTTTCCCCATTCCACAATTATGTTACTACTGTGAGAACCAAGAAGGAACTGAGCTCAAGGACATTTAGTACCGTTGACCAAGACTTTGTTAAACTGTCTCAGATCGTAAGAATTGATTATTTTCTACACCCATTGTATATGTGCATTTATGCGTGGTTCTGAAAATTAAGATTTTTTAATTATTTTATTTGTTGCAGTCGTTTTTGGACTATCCAGAAGTCGATTCTCCTAAAAATAACGAGGAAATCCTAAGAATTGGTCAGACCCCAGACCCAGCTCAGTTGCGTTTGTTTCCAAATGAGAATTTTGTCCGAAAAATCGAAGAATACATTTTGGAAACCGAGAGAAGAAAACGACCCCACACAACCACGTTATCAATTTTCCAAAGAAACGGTATGGAGTCTTATTTCGGTGAGTTGGAAATGGAATCATTCCTAGATCCGAATCAACCCCGCATCGGAACTGCCCCATCCAGTACAAAATGCCAGTTTGAATTAGGCTCAAGCAGGAACGTCACCCTGTATGTTAAGCAATTCTCGGACATATTTACTGAAGATGGGAGAAGACCTTGCAAAATTACCTATCAAAAGGTTGGTCAGCCCCCGCAAGTGGTATACACAAACTCATACAAACCAGCGACCCCTGCTTCACAACCTGTCGTAACGGTAACAAATTCAACCACAAACCAGCAACATCAAACCCAGAATGTGACATCAGTCAGCACGACACCAGCCCAAACTGTCACTATTGCTTCCAACTCTACAAATATTCCTTCGGTATCTACTGTCGTAACAAGTTCACCTACGGTGGCCACTTCTATAGCTCAGGTTATCCAAACCGTAGTACCAGCACCGGTGACAAGCACAGCCTCCGCTGCAGCTCCTGAAATCGTCACAGTCCAGCAGCAATCCTCCCAACAGCAGACACAAGCTACCACGACCGCTCCGTCCCTTCCCCCCGTTCAAATTGTTCATCCTCAGCCACGAACAAATCCACAATTGCAACAACAGCAAAAACCCCAACCGACTACTGGTCAGAGGCAGGCAGCAATTCAGGTTTTCTCTCAGCAACCAAATCAAACTCAAAATATTGCAACATCTCAAACAACCACTCAGACGGCGACAAATGTCAATTTGAATGTCAACCTGAGCCCACAGCAGCAGGTACTGACAAGGCCAAACATTGTTAATGTGAATTTACAACAGCAGCAACAAAATGCCGCTGCACAGCAGCAATTACTCCAGCTAACCCAGCAGAGAATATTACGAATGAAGCAACAACAGCCAAATACTCCATTGACAAAACTACTGCTAAATAGTATACAACCGTCAAAGCCAATCACTGTAGCAGTACAACCCACTCCACAAACTCCGACAAGCGTTGCCAATAATAACAACGGTAATACCAGCAGTGCAGTTTGTAGTACTAATTCTACTCCAGTCAACTGTGCGACTAGCTGTGCTAACACAAACGCCAAATCCAACACAGGAAACAGTGCCAACGTTTCTACAGTCATGGTTTCATCTCCGGCGGATCAGCATCAAGGCCACCAGAACAACCCACATGGATCACCACTCCATATACAATCACCCCCGTCAGTTTCCTCAACCTTAACTAGCTCCACACCAAATGTCAGCGTTAACGTGAATGCTTCTCCAAACGTTAGTTTCAACCTCAACACTATCAGTTTGGATGGACTTCTTGCTGCCAGCTCTGCTAGTATGAACTATGGAAGTGCCACTCTAACCACAAATCAAGCTGGAGGTAACATGATGGCTACTTCAAACGTCAATCTTGGACTGAGTCGGATTACAACCAGCACTGGACAACCGGCCGTGAACATTTTGAGACTTAACAATAACACTGGAACAGTAACTTCCGCTGGAGGGAATACTGTACAGCTAGCCACAGTCCAGAGGCAGTTTGCCGCATTGAATGGGAATGTCAGTATACTGCAGCAGGGTCGCCAACAGCCTCAACAGAGAATATTGATAAATGCGAATAGCGTAAACAACTTAAACCTAAACTCTGTTGGATCATCCGGTGAAATTGACGAGCTGTCTGTTCCAGATCTGCAAACATTGCTCGGAGGTCAGCCAATTCAGATTAGTCAGTTGGGTCAGCAACAACACATTCTGGCCAACGCAACGTCCTCCGCACCATCCCAAACAACCATTGACACTACAAATTTGAATCTTAACCTGAACGTTAACTTAAACAGTGGAACTGTTGTAAATAATGGAGATGGTCAAATGCAGCAGCATCAAATCGCAAAGATTCAGGGAGGAGAATGGACAACAACGGCTCAAGCTCCACCATTTCTGGTTTTTATCTCCCCCATACGACCCATGTCCAATATGTCCATTGCTTCCCAGGGCGGTGCGTCTGTCACTCGTCAAGTCACAACATCCACCGGAACTATAAACAATTCATCTACTTTGAATGTTAATTTGGGTGCTGTACAGCAACAACAACAACAACAACAGCAGCAACAATCACAGCAACCACAAATTGTACAAAGTCAGCCCGGAAAAGTTCCAGAGGGACCGACGAGAATCCTGTTGGGCACTTATAATAATGGAGTTGCTATAAAAAGAGAAGTGGCCACTTCTGCATCCTCTACCTCCACAGTAATGAGTACTGCAACGACGCATGGAGGCAGCGGTAACGGCAATCCTTCTGGTCAAAACCAAGTGATTGAAGCAGCTAACGTGGATGGACATATGCTAGAGGCGCAACATGTTGTGGGGGGAAGTGACGTAGTTGTAGACGGAGTGGACTCCCTGTTTAACGCTTTATCTGAAGCAATAGGACCTGAGCAATTGCAAAAGCTGGATGCGATTGGTGGCTCGCTTGGGGCGACAACTCCAACGAATGCCTCTCATCATCATACTAGCATCTCTCCTTCCTCTGGTGGGGGACTGGGAACAATGGTGGAATCTATTCCAACAGGGATGAATGCAGTACCTTCAAGCATGGGAGATGTGACAACTAGTAGTAGTATCCCGTCTTCAATTAGCAATACTAGTAATTCTGCTAAGAATAACTCAACAAATGTGATTACTTTGTCTGATCTCCTGGGATCCTCTACAGTTGTCTCATCATCGACAGGGAATACCGGCTCCTCATTCCATTCCCTGATTTTGAATAGCGTTAGTAGTAATAATGGCTCCAGCAGTGTACTGAATTCTTCGCCAACGCTTAGCTCATTACTGAACTCGGCGACTTCCTCCCAGACTGCATCAACCGTGGTGACACAGAGCACCCTGGTTTCTTCAACTCCTCGGCTTTCAGCCCTCCTAGCTGGATCTCCTTCTGCTGACAATATAGTTGTTGGTGCAAACGGACCCCCAAGCATCGACAGCACGGCCAACACAACAATTGTCGATTCATCACTTAGTGGGGTTGGTGGAACTGGTGGAACGATAAACTCTGCTACTTATGATAATCTTCTGGATAGACTAACTGCCTCGTTGAATCAACCACAAGGAACGACACCTCAAATGCGAACTGGTGCTAGTAGACTCAATCCAATCGCAACTGCCACACCAAGACCAAGCGTCGTTCTCGAACATCCGGTATTGGCAGCAACGTTGACACAACAGCAACAGCAACAACAGTTACCTGGATCTCCTACATTTGGAGGAGTCAACAGGGGAACTTTTAGGCAGATTGCTCCAGCTCCAAGTTCCGTAACTGGATTGGGCAGCGCAACAGCAACCACTTCCATAGCTAGTAATAATAACAACGTTACCGTGATAAATTCCTCCGACATGCAGTCCCACACAATCCAGTCCCCACAACTGATCAACTTGCTGGGTTTGGTGGGGAACAGGGGGCCAGGCTCTGGCTCACCGGGGCAGACAAGAACGATTCGAATCAGTACAAGTTCATCAACTAGTAATCCATCACCCGGTTCCAGTTCCCGATAAATATACAAGCAATCCAGTTAATATTTAAGTGCTGAATTTGGCAGGCCCCAGAAGTCTCGCAATCCTCCAATCACCGATCTCCGAGAGACGCTGAGCCTCCTGGAACCTTCCAGATTCAGTGGGAACATCAATAGGTGCATATTTATGAACACTTCCTTGTGAAAAACGCGAGAATTTTCTTAAATTGTGAGGTAGGACATGGACTAGAACTCCTCCAATCGAAAGTAATTGACTAGTTTATGTCGTCATTATTATTACAAAACAAACCATTTGCTGCCGAATGCATTTAAGATTTAAATACAAAAAAATTCACATAGCCTTATGATTTGTGAAGTAGGAGTATTTAAGATATTTTTGTTGCTCGTTTTATTGTTATTATGATATCATGTGTAATGTTTATTTATTATTATAGTTTTGTTGATAATTATGTTAATCCTTTTCTTGTATCGTTAATATCTTCAGTCATTAAAAAGTCCGTTATGTTAATCATACGTGATAAAAGCAAAAGTCCCAAGGTATGCACACAAACTAATTCAGATACAAAGCTATGCAGTTGAGAAGGATATTATTCAGTTTTTATGCATTAAGTCATTTTTTTTGTTCCTTTCTGGGCCCAAGAGGAAGGTGTTGTTGATGTATCATTGTTAACTCATTCGTCAGTTCAGTTATGTTATTACAATTAATATGCAATGTGGTTGGAGTTGAACCCATCACAATATTGTTACTTGTTATAGAATAGACCTTATCGTTTTTTTAACCAGTTGATTTTTTTTTCATCTTTTATTTTCTCGTTTAAAAAAATAAGTTCAAAGAGGTAGGTATACATGGACTTAGCTAGTTTTATTGAAGCTGCTCAGTTAAGTAAACTGAAATTGCGTCAACCTCAACATGCAAAGGGATTTTGAAGGGAGTCAAGTCACAAAAAGTTTTAATTTTAATCTTTGTTAACCATTTTTTGAATTGAACTACAAAACCATCTACCTACAACCTTGTCCTTCCTCCTGACACGACTGAAAAATTGGTTTAGGCCCTTCCGCTGACAAGAGCTAGAGAAAAGGAATGCTAAGCTAAAAATGGTTTAGTTCAGTAGTAAATAACTTTTATCATCAAAGTCTTGTCAGTACTTGATAACCTGGTGTTTATCTATATTATACGTGATGTATCAGCATTTTAAAAGTTTAGAAAATTATATAATTTTTCACCAATCTAACCTATACTTTCTCGTACAATTTGTTATTATAATTACGTAACAGAAACACTGATATACTCTTGCTGTTCATTGAATAAAAATAGTCATTGTATTATACATAGTAAAAAAAAGCTACATAGTTTAAAACAAATTTATATATTATTCTATATATTGATGAACTCAACTGAGAATTTGAATTGTTTTTGCTTTACAAACTTTTTACAAATCGTACTTAACTACTTTTAATCAGCCCTTCCTGACACACTCGCAAACCTAAATAGTATTTAATATATACAGATTACATATATAAAAAAATTGAACAAAAAAAAACTGCTAAAGTTTTTTTAGCATCTCGCTGATTTATTAAAACTATTGACGGAGAAAAAGAAAGTTATTTTTAAAATAATACATTTTTTTGTACATGTATCAATTTATGTATTCCTCTGACTATTATTCCTTTCAAACTATTTTAACAAATTATTACAGTTTTTTTCTGGCAATACAAAGGTTATCATCCTCGTCATCCTCACACATGACATTTATATATTATGGAACTGAAAAGTGATAGAAAACAATTTATTTATCTAGATAATGATAATCGTAAGTATAAAAAAATTGTTAATATTTGCTATATAACTTATAACTGTTAAGGTATTACTATAAATATGTAAATGATCAATTCGTATTACCATTGCCTCGTCAATTCGTCTCAGCATCATCGTCATCCTAAAAAATATTATTATCATGCATCGTTGTTAGCTCTACTCTGCAAATGACTTGATTTGCAACTTTGGTATTGTACTGTTAAGCCAAATTGACAGATCCAATATGAAAAATGTGAATAATAATACGAAATATTTTTTAAAAAGTAATCAATCATGCTGATTGGGTTGGGTAATTAATTGCAGTTATTTTGTTGTTCTCTGCTGGAATCATTTAGGCAGTTTCTTTGCTTGTTTGAGCAGTACAACTGACAATGCATTATCATCCAAAGTACGTCTTAAGCTTCTCATCATCATCTTTAGTCAATTATGTAGAACTAAAATATTTTATGGAGGTACATTACTACGCTCACGATCTTTCTTGTGAAGAGCATTTACGTTGAGAATCACAGCCCTGCTTTTGATATGACCCTCCAACACTTTCACCACCGAAGACTGAGGTTCATTTCTATCCATAGCTCTTAATAATGCCTCATGTTTCTCCGCTTTCACTGTTCCGGTAGGACTATCTTGGTCTGCAGAAACATTCTCATGTTGCCCATTGTGACTTTCACCAACGATCTGAGTATCACCAGCACCATCGCATAACCCTGCAGAAACCCTTTTATCTGCTTGATTACCTCCAGATTCGGCTGGTTTAGGAGCGGATGATATTTCTTTCTCGTGCTCAATCAAAAGTCTAATCTGAAAGGTATGGAGGATTAGATTCCTACCTTCCACCTGTATATATTTCATATGATTCCGTTTATATAATTAGTGTGGAGCTATAGGGCTCCCTGAAACGAACCTGTCTTCTTGATGCCCCACATTTTTCACAAGGGCAGTTGCATACCGCACCACTTCTTTTCCCAACGAAAATCCCTTCCTTGTTGTACAAGCCATCTTGTTCCCGTCTAAAAGAATTCAAGAGTCATCATCAGGATAGGCAGCCAAACACCAAAATAATTTGGGGTGGTGGGTAATGATACAAAAGTAATATGATACGTACTGCCTCATCACTTCAAAATCCTCAATGGCCGTCGTCAATCCCAGAAATCCTCGCAAGACAAGCATAAGTTGCTTCCGGAGAAAGCTGTTCGTTAGCCCATACAGAATGGGATTCACCATGCAGGAGGTTTTTGCAAATATCGTTGGGAAAATATACCTAAGCACAATCAAAAAATATGAGATCAGTTGGCAGGAATTGGTTCCTCAACAATTTACAATGATTACCACAATAATGAGTCTCATTTAAAAAAAGTAATTTGGGATCAACTTTCACAGTTTCAACCTTTAGGGCAAACTTACCAAAACGGAGATAATTTATCGTAAAATGCTGAAACGACGGAAATGATCGCATACGGAGTCTATAATATAATGGGTTGGAGGGGAGATTGGATGAGCCACTGAAAAACTGAAAAGTTTTTGTGGAGGTGGTGGTAATTACACAGTATGGAGTAAACCGTGTACACAAAAGTGTACCTTGTTCAGTTCTCTATTGCGTGCAATACCACACTAGCTCCTCAAAAACGTGGAAATTTTAGTGGCTCATCCAATCTGCAAACCATACCCAAAATATGATGAATGCTGCGACCATTGAGATGTTCATCTATAGAAAACAGAAAAAGAAAGTTAACACCAAGCAGAGGTAGACAATAGACAGAAACGAGTAAACAAACCACAGCAGTGTTTGGGAGAAAATTCGAGATAATTTGTGAAAGTAGACCCTTCAGGGAGAAAGCTTCGGGAATATAACTGCCTCACTTCTTGGATGCTCCGAATTATAAAAAAAAACTGAAAGGAATATGACTGTTCAAGCTCTTGAGTATTGGAAAATTGGTTTGGAATTGTACCCCAAGTACATGAAACTCCATTTGTGTGAGATTCTCTTTTACGAAAGAAAAGACAATCAAGTTTTGACATGACCGTGAACCCGGAGGGCTATCCGGTGGTAGTCCTTCAACCAGTGGCCCGATTTGGTCGGATGTCTGCTGTTGACCTTCCACCTGAGGGTAAAGATAGAATTACAATACAGCTATACGCATCTTCAAACACCTGTACCTACTTGCATGTGCTTGTGCAAGATGTAAATATTTCAACAAAACGGAAAGCGTCGCTGTTAATTTCGGAGAAATTTTTCAATTTCCGTTTACTTCCATTAAAAATTTACACCCATGTTGTAAGTCTACCTTTGCGCTACTAAAATTTTGTCAATCTTGCAGAATACGAAATTTCATCATCATCAACATCATCATCCCGAACAGAATACTTCCATTTTCATTTCAGCA
>JAQGAH010001358.1:0-15196 GCA_034696885.1 Lepidocyrtus paradoxus
GAATTTCCCTTTCCCTGCGTCGCATGACACTCTGGAAAACAGAAAATTGTTTTTGAATGAGAGGATGGTACTGTATTTTAATTTAAAGGAAAGTGAAGCAGTTGATTACCTCATGCGAGCTCTCTGACTATACTTTAGGTATTTCCAGAGATTGGCATCGCATTTCGGTTCCTTATCCCGCTTTGTGTTGGACTTGCAGTGGTAGCATTTTAGAGTAGTATTCAACTCATGCGCAGTCCTGTTAAACTCCCTTCTGCAGGTGATAACTAATGGGTCAATGTAACGGTTAATTTGAGGCTTCACACGGTCTGTGGTTGAAGCAGTAGAGGATTCGCTGACTCCAATAGTCGAAAAAACGCTGACCCCAGCAGCAGTAGAGGATTCGCTGACCCCACCAGTGGAGGATTTGCTGACTCCAACAGCAGTAGAGGATTCGCTGACTCCAATAGTCGAAGAAACGCTGACCCCAGCAGTAGAGGATTCGCTGACCCCACCAGTAGAGGATTCGCTGATCCCAGCACTGGTGTCAGTTGTACTAGTGGAGCTATCCTGACCCTCGACATAATGGAGTAGCAGGAGGAGTATCAAGCTGAAATATTTCATTTTACGGGGCATTCTAAGGCTGAAATACTGATATGGCGAGACAACCCATTGAAATTATCAGCCGACTTCGTTTTTTAATTGGGGGCATTATATATCGTAACATTACACACATTATTGTATCTTAAAAATCAAAAAATATATAGTTAGGTTTATGGCTATGGAAATTATTGTAATTTATTTAACATTTTCATATGCGTCATCCAACAAAGAGATCGGCTAGCATTTTTTTTGCTAGTTCCCGTAAATTGCCACTCTGTGTCGACAGCAGCTTCCCGAAAAAAATTTCGCAGACGATATGTCATCATCAATATCATTATCCGAGCACTGATACGTGCCTAACCTAACCCAACTCTGACCTTAGTAACTATGTTTTCCTTCTATAACCGGTTTTTGTGGAGGTCCTTCCAATCCTTCTAATTTGCCATCATATACCTACTGAGTAATTAATGGACTGTAAAATTGTATCGCAATATTCCATATAATTGGGGGTTGCAACATGGCATGTTGCATGGATAATATTGGCAAAAAAATAGCAAGCTACAAGGGAGAATTAAATGGCAACTCACTCAAAGTCAGCGATACTTTCGGATCTGACCAATGCAAAGAAAATTCTTTTTACTTGATTGGCTTGATTCTAGCAAAACATATTTTCATTTTGCATGTTTGCATGTCACATATATTTCTACAATCCAGTTTGTCCAGATTTTGCGAATATCTCTGCTGTAACGTTAAGTTGGAAGAAATGACTATAGTTAACTCTGAAGCGCTCAATCAAGCATAATTTAAGGTGAGTGAGCTGAATTTTTATGATCACTGATCATCTTCCCTCTACCTTAGTAAGACATGGACATGTCAAAAGGGTGAAAAGCATGAAAAGGTATTTAGCAAACGGAGTCGCAAAATTTGGGGATTTTGTTAGGCAATTTGTTTTTTTTTCTTCCTATTTTGCCTAATTCCTGACATTATATATGGGATCTCCTCTCACATAATGTCTGACATGACCATCAACAAAAACCTGACAATGAGTTTGGAAGAATTTAGCCCAATGATAAAAAGAGTTTTGTGTTTGGGCTTGTTTAACTCCTGTTCCTTTAGCCTCAGCCTCCCCTCTCCTCTTGTACGTTTAATAGGTTTATGGAAATGAGCAAGATCTCAGTTCATTTAGCTTCAGAATACTGTATCTTTACCAGAGACTTTGCCTTGCATTGTCATTACGAGTTGAGTATGAAATTTTTTTTATTGTTTTTTTGGCTAGAAGTTTGTTTGGCACGGCATGAGCATAAAAACTGATCGGTAGGTAAAAGACAGGCGGTTCATGATGGCTGCATGTTATACATGTTGTTGCAGGCACCTCTGCTCCACTCCTGATAAAGGTTGAGCTTGAACTCATCCAAACAATAAAAAACAAAATAAATAAATAATGTGATGAGGATGATGAGGATGATGAAGATGCAGAACATGAAGATCCAAAAACATGTAAAAAAAACTATGCTTAAATGGCTTGATATTCCGTATAATACTAACCTTTGACTTTGAGAGGATATTTTTTTATCGCCACTTCCCAAAAAATGCTCAGAATCTTGATGATCAGGATCAGGCAGGGATTTTGTCAGTCTCAGTATCAGTTTGGACCTTTCTACTGGTGGTCAGCATAAGTCATCATCTTCATTCCCACCGTTTTTTACGTTATTCTGTTGAGAACAAGTGTAGTGATTCGAGTCAGTTCGCATGTAAAGGGGAAGTACATAAAAAAGAAAGGAGGGAGCTTTCGTCCAGAAGATTTACGGTTAGTGGAAAATAATATTGAATTAGTATGGTCCGATTTTAAGAAAATAAGCCAGTTTACGCAACAATATCAAGACGTAAAAAAAGTCAGAGTTTAAACTTTAGGCAGTTGCGCAATTTGCTAATTATAAAAGTATGGGTCTTGGATTTGAAAATTTTCCCCTGAAAACAGTTTCTTTGCAAAAAAAAGTAGACGTGGATTAACAGTTAATGGAATAATGTATCGTTTATGACCATCGTCATCATAAATGATACATATTTTTCCCACGCTCGATCGTTAGCTCGCTGTCATTAGACTCCACAGCATACCCAGGTTGAGCTTCACTATACTTAATATACTTAATGCTTGGATTTGCGAACTGTGACTAGTCATAATCATGTTGATATTTAAAATAATATTCTTCCTTTGTTTAACCTAATCCAAATGACGATCTCATTTCCACTGGGTTTCTCAAAGTGATACATAAAAAAAATTGTCTAAATTTTCCCTCATTTTTTTTGTCATATCACATCAGCAATCAGTCATTAACTGTAGAAGGGAGTTTACCAATGCATTTGGGATCTTAACTGATTCAAAGATTTACGGTGGCTTGCTCATATAAAGCAAGCCTGGGCGTGTAGTCATCAGATTAAAATTGTTTGCGTGCCTGCACTTGCCTACCCTGTTGATATCAAGTTACGTTATTTTGCGCTTGAAGTGATATGAATATGATATATTACAAAGCTACGAGACAACTTGAACAACAACAAGAGACAAAGTAGCGAGGCTAGTTTGTAAAACCGAGATTTTTTTCATTGTCTCTCGAGCAGTGTTGAATGTAGCTGACTTTGAAATGTGAAAGTGGTCGACTGTCATTTTTTCCCTCTAATTGTCAAGTCTGCTGAGTAAATTCAGTTATAACTATTAGTATTATTTTGAGTTGGTGGGATTATTTTTTGAATAATTTTCTTTTAATTTTCAGTAACTAACCAGATTTGATACAGACATGACTAAAATGTCAACTTCCACAAGAAACAGTGAGATCATATTCACAGCGTCGGTGTTGCTGTGCCTAAGCTATGTTGTCATCTCCAGCCCGGCCCGATATTCGGAGCAAATATCGATAGAAAGGGGAGAGAAGCCTTTATTGGGGGGATTATTCGGGGGCGGGGGAGGGAAAACACCTCATACCATTTGGGACCTGCTTGTCGAGAAAGCGGAAGGTTACATGCAGTCCATGTTGTTTTGCACGCTGTCCAGGCCTGATGTAAGTTTGTAGTTAGTTAAAGGATGATTATTTTGGGGAGTGATTGTTCATGTAATTTTAACAAATGACTTGTGATTGGGGTGTACAGCTCCGTGACGGCGTCTCAGAAATCAAGCCATGTGAGCAAAGCCCCTTATCCTTAGCCATTGTCGAGAATCTCGTGACATTGATGAACGTGCCAAACGGAAGTGAGAAGAAGCGTGAAGACTCCCTCAATAAAATGATTCAGGCTTGTAACTCCCTTGAGCAGATTGGATCTCAGACCTGCGAGCTAGAGAACTTCAGAAAGGTTCAGGACTGCTTTAATAAGCAGCAGGTGTTGGAGCAGTATTTCAAGCTGGCGGCGTTGGACAGTTTTTGCGGGACTGGGGGAGGCAATCAGACTGACTTGAATGAGACATTTAAGAGTAATTTAAAAGAAGAAAGAAATGCAGATTTTTTCAATTAACAAAGTCAAAATTTTATGCTAACTATATAATTTCTATGATTCCTCTAGACTTTTGGAGCAACGGGGGCGATGAGTGCATGAACCCCAGAAATTTCGATAGACTGGCGCAAGACTCGCTTCTCTGTTTTGAACTTATCAAAACGCATCCCGACTGGTAAGAAGATTTGTCATATTTTTAAGAACGAGCTCATCTTTTTTCCTTTTCCCAGTTAAGCATGTGAATTGTGCATGCTTGAGATGATGACGTAATAATTATTTGATGATAATATGACATAAATCTTCCGCGAAGGTTACTCAAAATATGATTTATGATCATGTCATCAAAGCGAATTCAGTTAGTTACGTATTTCTGGAATTATATTCACTTGCTACTCACATTGTCCATTTTCCTGGGACACACATGACCTTGTAGCTTTTCCTTGTGTGGTCTTACCAAAATCCTTTTTTATGCTTACCATGTCATTGTCAATTTGGCTTGAGTTGGACATTTTTTCATGTTTTGACTTTGCCCGTGAAGGAAAAATTGTATTCTTGTCTTGTCACAAGTTTTGCGTCTCGCGTGCAACATTTTTTTTGTGCGGAAGAAATTATTTGATAAAGATGAAACTCCGACGGGAAAGGCGATTATGTACTTTTATGATAAGTTAATTAAGTATATTTACACGCTTTGCTTGTTTTAACAGGGAGCTCAAGGAGATGAACTCATGTATCGCTGACCAATTCAAAAAGTGCGGCGGCTCTGGAACAAAGGAAGCCGTTATGCCTCTGCTTCAAGGCATCGAGAAGGCTTATGCCGAGATTCGTAGTTAAATCTGAGGCTAATACTCAAATTATGTATATAAATGCCTTATATTAATAGGCACGTGATCCTAATAATTTTAAGTATAGTTGATATATACTAAACAATTAAGCTGTATTACACATAACTTTAAACATTTTTGGGGATTTTTTTGTGAAAATATTCTCAAGAATTAACGCTCGAGTCTCAAACTAGGTTTTTTGTGGAAATTAATAATTTAATGAACGATATCATATTTTTATTCCTTTCTGTTCCACTGTGAGAATTTTTAAATGCTCTTAAGCCCAAAGTTAGCGAAATATTTACAAATGACTTTATTTTAATGACAAATGAAAGGGTTGAAATCGTTTTGCGAGAAAAAGTATTTTTTTCTATTTCAAATGTTTTTGTGGCTTGCAGTTTTTTTTATTATCCTCAAGTCAATGTTCCCCTAAAGGAAAACCGACGTTTTGCCTAAAGATGATTTGTACAGATAGGGATTTAAGTGATGGAGATATAGGCATTGTTTAAGTTTTTAATTTTTATGTATTTCTCTAATGGATTTATATTTAACCAGTAGGTACTTTATAATGAAATAAAACCAAGAAAATATTCAAGCTCCTTAAAAAATATTATCGTATGGGATGTGTACTATCTGAAGTAGAGGCAATTTATCATTGAGTTGATCCATCCACATGAAAAACTAAAGCTTATTCTGTGATTTAACCATCTCAATTGAAATGACGCCATGGTATTGAAAACAGATGAATTTCTAACAATTTAAATTGTCCGATTTGTTCAAAATTCTGAAATTGACTGGCTCATATCTGACTCTGTCATCATATCGTTTAGACAGTCACCCGCTAAATTTTCAAGAGAGCTGTACGCGGACTAAATTCGAAGCAGACTTGTTAACCGAGTATAGTTAAATTATTTACATTTTGATTGAGTTGAGACTGAGGACCAGAACACGATCAAGATGGCAATGGCAAACATCGCAACTCAACGAATCAAACGGGAGATTCGAGACATTGTCCGTGACAAGGAGGCGGAAAAGTGCGGGGTCAGCGTGAGCGTTGATAACGACCAAAACTGGCTTGACCTCCGAGGAGAGATCACAGGACCGCCGGGGACTCCCTATGATGGTGGCCACTTCCAGCTGGAAATAATCATCCCAGAGACCTATCCGTTTACCCCTCCAAAAATTAAGTTTCTGACCAAGATCTGGCACCCCAACATCTCTTCCGTGACGGGGGCCGTTTGCGTCGACATACTGAAGGATCAATGGGCTGCCGCGATGACTCTGAGGACCGTCCTGTTATCCCTCCAAGCGCTGCTGTCTGCTCCGGAACCGGATGATCCTCAAGACGCTGTGGTGGCGGGGCAGTATAAAGACACGTATACAATGTTCCTCCAAACCGCTCAGCACTGGACAGCGATATATGCTGGGGGAGAGAATAAATCGGATGAATACGAAGAGATGGTGAAGGATCTCCAGAACATGGGCATCTCTGATGGACTAGCAAGGGCGAGATTGTCACAGGCCAATTGGAATTATGAGAGAGCTGTGGATTTATGCATGAACTGATATGGAACACATCCACTGAGGCTTTCATCACTCACCACCTTGGAAAGTTAATTTTTATATAAAAAATCATCCAAAAACAATTTCAAATTATTGTAGTTATATTTTCTGATTGTGGAGCCAGTATAAATTTTTGATTTCCAAAACCTCATTTCTATATTTAAAAAAGTATTGTTTATTTGAGCGTCCCATTTTCATCAATTTTTATAAAAATAAGATTCGCTTGAACACCTTTTGGGTGGAGATAAATTTTTCATACGTTATTTATAAGGATAGTCCCTCCACACTACGTTAGCTATCACAACAATAAAATGTCATTTCTTCATCTCCCTTCATAACACTGTAGCAGAGAAATCATCCTGATCATATGAATAGTTGGCTCCCACCCAAAAATAATTCTTGAGCTATAATCCATCTATCGTAGCTAACTGCCTAATAGTTATTTTTTTAAAGGGAATTAGCAAAAACAAGCTAAAAGGTCGAGTTTGAGTAGTCACTCACAGCCCAGCATACAAATTACAGTGGAGGTTAGTTAAAGGCAATGAAATAAGCAGCAAGTCCTTCCGTTCTCTCTCCTGCATTCTGTTTTGTAGGCATTAAAATTACTGATCCCAAGTTACTTCACAAATTGTAGAGAATACCTAAAGACGAATCATAATTATAATTATAAATGGGTGAGCGGCTGCCCCTGCTGCACGCACAGGAACATTGTATTTTTCCCTTGTCTGATTCTGTTCCCTCAGAAGAAGGAAAAAAGCAGGAAACTATTATAAAATACTATTGTGAATTATTTCACGTTGGTCATTAACCGCACTCAAGTCAATATGGAAGTTCTTAAAAAAAATAGATGTATTCATCGTGGGTCTGGTCATCTTATCATGGCAAGAGCTTATATCATCAGAAGGGCTGCATTGGAGCGCAGGTCAACCAATCGCAAAATGGTATGCGAATAACTTTCTTGAGTTCATGCAAAAAAAATATATATGAATTAGCAACTTTTGATGATATGGTGGCTGCATGCCTGTACTATAATTACTAAATTACTATTTGCTAGAGGGCTAGAATGAATATGTAGAAGGAATAGATAGGTATATATTTAGCTGTGCAGTTTGCTGATATTTTTTGTACAAAATGATGAATAAAATATTGTTTGGATGGTATTTGGTTAGTTAATATCTTTTTTTTTTGTAAATGCCTACTTTTAATGGCTCATTTTTACTATAACTAGCTTAGTTAGTAGATAGTAAGGCTTGTTGAAGTTTAAATGGATGTACCTATATGTAGACAAGTTTTGTCCAAATTGATTTAGTTGATAAGCTTATACTGCGCTGCACTACTGACTTGAATGAACAGAGATTCTTGATAAGGAGTAGGTGGATGAATGATAAGACATGGTAAATATAGTGAGTGAACGTTGTTTTGGCCAAGAGGCGTGATGAGGGATTGAAAGTCAAAAATAAGTTTTGTTTTTCGCTCTTTCAAGCTGAAACGAAAAAAATGGGTTGGCAATTTCAAATTAAATTAATAACAGCTTACTTAACTAATTTAATGAAACTATCAATCAGCTTTTTAAGAAACTGCATGCCAAATTGGGAAAATGTGCAGCAGAGGCTCATATGCATTCATGTCATCATAGGTGTATGACCTCACATGAGGTGGATGCAAATTAGTCAACACCAACAATTAGACTCGCGTTAGATTATAGGGCCAACGAGATTTGTAAACATTTAAATAATGAGTTCACCTAATTGTGATCTAGTTGGTGTATAAGGAAATGATGAATTTTGTGTTGTCCAACCAAACTCTATTGTACTCTCTGATGGCATGGGTCAGGCATGACCCTACATGAACAAGTGGTGCTGGTGGGGTTAGTGACGGCCGAGCAATTTTCGATGTCCGCGTTGCGTTGCTGATACGATGGCGTCGCAGCGTCTGCAGGCACTTATTACATTATCATATAATCTTATTGAAGTAATACATTTTCAATAGGTAATCCTCACGGGCTTCACCTCCATATCACCTCCGTGCGTAAATTCAACTATTACTAATGTAGTGTTGGAATACGCACTGAGCTAACGCCAAAATAAGTGTGGTTAGCAATAAAATGACTTTTATTTCAAAGTGAACTTTTCCTTTCATTCATTCATTCTGCAACGTCTTTGGTTATGACATGGTTTTTTAATTTTGATCGTGTTTTAAAACATGAGTTTTCGTGCAAGTCAGTCTGTAGAGTAAATCTCACTGCACATATCCATCCTTCGATTAGTAGCTGGCTTCTTGAGAAATATCCACTTTAGGGAGAATTCCTACTCTTGCATATCTCATGCGAATAGTTATTAGTGGTCAAAGATTTACTTAATGCATTTAGCATTTAAAATATATTATTCAGCGTAGCGTTCACTATTTCTGTATGAGTGCCTTCGGAAAGGCTGTTGCAGCCCTGCAGTTTGCATGTATCACGCCAACCGTAATCACTACTAAGCACACCTTTCAATGTTCGAAAGCCCATTAATTTGAACATTCTTTTTGGATTGATAAAGTTATTTGCTTAACAGGGGATTTATAAAAAAAAATACATTCTACAGTAATGGTTAGACGCTTGGGCTTAGTAGGAGCCTGAGCTAGTTGTGGTCTCAGTGCATAATAAATAGGCTCATTACAAGTCTTTCGAATATCTTGGCAGTGAAAGGAAAATATGTTATTCAACTCGTGAGAGGGATGGCTCAAATAGCGATCCCCCCAATTTAAAGCCGTTCCTCCTTCAGAATTGATTTTTCGCTAGGCTGAGCTGAAGCCTAGTGAATACAGGGCAAGGTACGCCAAGTCTTGGATCAAGTTGTAGTTTGTGAAGAGTTCTCTTGTTATACCTATGTGAAATCTTCTTCACTCATCATCAATATCATCCTCATCAGAGATCCCTATGAAATTCCCTATTCATTATATTCTTGAAGGAATAGCAGTGAAGCGATAGAGTGAACTCAAGTATTCGGTTAACAGTGACGGTTTCAAAAGTAGAAAAAAATAGTTTGGCAACTTTCTCAAACCTGGGTGGCTTCTAGCTGAAAGCTAGATAGCTCATTTCATGCATGTATATGCAAGGAAAGAGAAAAACGGGATAAAATCCAAATAGGGAGAGGATACAGAAGGAGCTGTGTGCACATGAAATGAATCAAATCAGATAGGTTCTCATTCTGCAAAAACAATTTCAAAAACGGGTACTAGCTGAGCTCTAATAGAGTGTGTGCAAATATATGTGCTTACGTGTTATCAACTCTCAAGAAAGTTGAATGACAACAAACAAGATGCAATGGTGCTGACTCCCCCACATTGACTGACAGTTGTGAAAAAATAATTCAGTTTTTTTTAAACGTGGAGAAAATTAAGCTTAATTTTGCAACAGTTATTCCAATTTGGATGTTAAAAACGATTCAATAGATGGTGATAGATTTCAGTACGTCAAAATTAAGTTTGGTTGAGCTATTGGAAACTTGGATATAAGAAAGAGCTATGCTGCAATTTGAGTAGAACAATTTTAAGAACAAACTTCTGAAAGGAAATTTACTTCCGTTTGTGTGTGTTCCCCCTCGTTTGCAAGCAAATGAATTACGCAACAATATTTTATGATTGCTTCACGTGCTGTGGTTTTGACTTGGTATGAGGTGATTCTGTTCTGAATTCAGTGAAAATTGACGAAAAAGTTTGATAAACTGCATAAAAATTAGCAGTGTTCATATGAAATTAACTATCCAGAGAGAAATTACCGGGGGATAATGAGACAACGAAAAATTGGATGAAAGAACAACGTTATAATTAGCAAATGTAATCGTATGTCAAATTAAATACCGGTGGAGAGTAGGAAGTAGATGTGGGAGGTCGGCTCAGCTGTTGGAAGGAAGTTTTGTGTTTATTCTGTAGTCTGAGATCTAAAAAATCTTTGTTCTGCAGAGTGCTCAAAAAGCTCATGAAAAATTGTTGGAATTCGTGCCAAGGTTCATGTAGTGAATGTGCTATAACTTTTTTGAAGTGTTTGATGACATTGAAATGCGCAGGGTAATCACTGATCAAATGACATCCCGAAAAACCGGAAATTCCTTGTGACCCACCATCACATCAATGCGTAGCTCAGTTGTTGAAGCGGGCGACCCTCATGCCAGTATGGGTAGGAACGGGGAGCTCGATAACAATAATGACATTGGCCCTGGAAAGGGATTCCTCAATTATCTCAAGCGTGTCTGGTACTACATCCTGGTGACATTCCTCGGAACGAAATGGAGTCTCATTGAGACGTTCACAAGGCATAGGAAGTTGAGTGCGGAAGGTAAAAAGTGGACTGAAGGATAAAGTTCCAAATTGGCAATTAATTGGGTATAAATGTGCTTAAATTAAAGTGAAATTTTGAATATTTTTTTCTGTAGAAATCTCCAAGCTAAAATCTTCTGGGAGGACAGTGGTCATCACTGGAGGAGCCCGTGGAATTGGAGCAGAGGTGGTGAGGCAATGCCTTCAACGGGATATGCACGTGATCATGGGATGCAGAAAGCCATCGGCGGGGGAAGACCTAATCAAACGGCTGCGGGACCAAGGGGTAGTCACTGGAACTTGCGAGGCCCTCCCGCTAGACCTCAACTCCCTCAGCTCTGTCAGACTCTTTGCCCAATCCATTTTGAACAAGAATATCCCCATCCATCTTCTCATCAATAATGCAGGAGTGATGTTCCTCCCTTTTCAAATTACGTCGGATGGATATGAATCCCAATTCCAGACAAACTATTTGTCCCACTTTTTACTGACAATGCAGTTGCTCCCGGCATTGAACAGTGGAGGCAGTCCGGATCAGCCCAGTAGAGTTGTCAATGTCTCATCAGTGGCTCAATATGGGGGACAGATTGACTTCAATGATATTGACAACAAGTAATAATTCAAAATTAAATAATAATAATTATTTTGAAGTTCTAAAAAATTTTCCATACACAATTTAATTCTGTTTTTTAAATTGATTAGATATCTACATTCCGCACATAAGTTGTACATGTCGAGCAAACTAATGCAGGTCATCTCAACAGTGGATCTAAATCGAAGGTTCCAGGAGGAAAAGTTGAACGTTCGCGTCTTTGCCCTCCATCCGGGAGTTGTGAGGACTGAGCTGTATGAAAATGTTTGGTATGTCAACTTATTTGGGAGAATTCTCAGCGTGTTGGTAATGAAAGTAAGAAGAATACCGACTTATTAAAACTATTTATAATTCAACTATTGACAAGTTCTGGTTTCTTAATAAAAAATCTTATTTATTTATTTCAGACCCCAGATCAAGGTGCCGACGGAATCATGTACGTTGCAACATCTCCCCTCATCGGTAATGAAGGAGGCACGTTCTACGCCAACTGTCAGCAGCACCCAGTCAACCCCCTAGCATTGAATCGGGAGGTACAGCAGAATCTCTACACCTTGTCCAGGTCATTGTGTGGGATGAGCAAAAATGACAAGGATTTAGCAGTCAGAGTGGGAGTTCACTGAATCAAGCATACTATTACTAAGAAGAGCATAATTTGTTAAACATATATTTTAAATGCATATATGTATAAAGCTAAGTAATGGATAGTCTTAAGTATTTTCATGAAAATGCAAAATAAAAAGATAATAATAGAATAAGTTACAAAACATTTGGGCTCAGTTCTGGAAATTAGCCCGCCTTTGGGTTGAAAGCATGGGAAAAAACTTCCAGGAGTCATCAAATAATCATAATCATGGACATAATTAGTTGAGATATTGGGACCCGCACTATCGCTGGTCGAAATCTGGAAGAAATCCCTATTATATCATACTGCCCCGATATATGACATTATAGCTCAAATGCATGCTTTTTCTTCAACCAACGTCATTACACAACTTGCTCGTAATAATAACGATCATATCATCATTTGTCCCAGTATTTTACGAAGCAGAAACATAAATAGGGTCGGTCAAAGTCAATATTATCCTCTGCACAACTTACAACGATATGGCAAGGCTGACGGATGATTAAATGCGCTGAATATTTTCACCACTGGGATTTTCTAATATTTTTTTAATGCTACTCCACGTATCTACCTTTCTAAATCGAATTGAAAAAGCCATGAAAAATTTATGCTGATGCCAGAGTAAGAGGAGGTTTCAATTAAAGATGTTCAATTTGCCTATCAATTTCTCTGAGACATGCAAACAAAAAATGTACCAGAATCCTCTAAAAAATCAGCCAAATATACGTTGGAGGTATTTTGCATGAGCTAATGAATAATGATTAATATGAATGAACTACATTCCAAGAAAAAAAGTTCATCAGAAAACTTATTCCACTTGTGGTAAAAACAGATTGTACCCGGTTTTGGTTTTTGGGATATGTACTCTACCCGCACACAACATTGTAGGTTCTTCGGAGTAACTATTTTGTATGTATGTGGTTGTAAGGAATGGAATGCTCTATAATGACATTTTTAATTGAAACCCACTACGCATAATATAGAACTTTGAGGCCCGCCTGGAAACAAACGAAAAATAAATTGAAGGGAAAGTACAACGAAAAGGAGGTAAGTGCAGGGCATCAGATAATTTAATTGACTTTACTAAATTATAAGCCATTCTATCGTAAAAATTACCAAACAAAAATCGATAGAGTTTTTCAGCTCAATTCAGACCAGCCACTATCGTTAAACGGGGCTTCCTCCATTCCATGTACCCAGTTATATGAGTACCGCAGATAGATTCTAGCTCTTGGCTGAACCGATGTCGATATTCTGAGACATAATATAAAAGATGCCCAGTTCATCAGTGGAACCTGAACCCGACCCTCATGATGACAGTAAGGGTGATGCAAATCCTAAGAATGGAATAGGACCTGGGAAAGGATTGGCCAGTTACCTTAGGCGCATTTGGTACTTTGCACTGATCGTATTGCTTGCGGTGAAATGGTGTTTAAAAGAGACTCTAATGAGGCATAAGAAGCTAAGTGTAGAAGGTGAGAAAGTTGTCGATAAGAACATGGGATATATATTTTATAGAATTTCCCACGAAAATCTGAAATGGTCCATTAACTAATTTAAAATTAATTTCAAAATCAGAACTTTCCAATATCAACACTTCCGGAAAGACAGTTGTTATAACTGGTGGTGCTCGTGGGATTGGAGCGGAGGTTGTGAAGCAATGTCTTCAACAAGACATGAAGGTGATCATCGGATGCAGAAAACCACCTGCTGGAGAAGCCCTCGTTAAATTATATAGGGAGCAAGGGATACTCACTGGTAGTGCGGAAGTCTTCCCGTTGGACCTCAACTCCCTCAGTGCCGTCAGACTCTTTGCGCAATCAATACTGAAGAAAGACATTCCGATTCATGTGCTTATCAACAATGCTGGGGTGATGTTCCCCCCATTTCAAATGACATCGGATGGATATGAATCCCAATTCCAGACAAACTATTTGTCCCACTTTCTATTGACAATGCTGTTGCTCCCGGCATTGAACAGTGGGGGAAGCCCAGAAGAGCCCAGTAGAGTTGTCAATGTCTCATCCATTGCTCAATATGGGGGACAGATTGATTTTGATAATATTGATATGAAGTGTGTAACTGCGTAATCAATTAATTTTTATTGAACTATAATTTATCGCAAATATTAACAAGGTTTTTGGTATTCTCATAATTAGATATCAACATTCCGCACACAAGTTATACAGGTCGAGCAAACTAATGCAGGTCATCTCAACATTGGATCTGAATCGAAGGTTCCAACATGAGGAACTCAACGTCCGTGTCTACTCGGTCCATCCTGGGATGATTTTGACCGACCTCTATCACAATCTGTGGTTTTTAAGCTTTCTCCGGGTGTTTAAGCTCCTCTTTAAGGTAGGGATACTAAAGCAGGGTAGCAGGCATAATAAACTTGATGATAAGCCCCTAAAAGTAAAGCTTTCTCCCTTTTCTCACATCATCGCAGACACCGGCACAGGGGGCCGATGGAATCATGTTCGTTGCCATCTCCCCCCTCATCAAAAATGAAGGGGGAGCTTTCTACATCAACTGCAAACAGCGCTCAGTGCACCCACTGGCATTGAACCAAGAGGTGCAACAGGACCTTTATACGGCGTCCAGAAGACTGTGCGGGCTGAGTAAAAATGACAATTTAGCTGGACACAGCTTTCGTGTGAATGGAAAGTGAACGTCACTCACACGTCTCGGTCTCTAGTGACTACTCCATGCTCCACTCCAGCTTATCTTTGATTAATTGTTGCGGTTATCGCGTAAACGCATCAACCGCATTCCAAAAATTCTGATCATGGTAGACCCGGTTATGGAAGGAACCAAACCCTCTTGCTGTAACGGTTATTTTCACTAACGCAGCCCTAAACGCAATCTGCGTGCGCATGCAACCTAACCTCATGCGACATTTTACAATTTTGTCGAGATACGCCTTCCCCATCTTCAATTCTGTTGTTGGCTCCCCATTTTACACGCATTTTACTCTTAATATAAAACATTAAAGTACTTATGATTAACGTTTGTCCTGAATAACGTTTAACTCCAGTTTATTACGCATTGAGTACAACAAAATAAAATGAAATAATTGTTTAATTAATAATTAATTAAGCTGTTTAACTTGCATCATTATCATCAGTATCAATCTCTGTCTGGAACTACTCCTGTTGGAACCTTGCTGTAAAGTGCTGGCGAGGCTAAAATGCATGGTCAGCTTGTGCTTGCATCACCAACCAGAGTGGGGCA
>JAQGAH010001359.1:0-15191 GCA_034696885.1 Lepidocyrtus paradoxus
TTCGAGGAATAAAAGTGTTCGTTTGTAAAAATTACAACAATATTTGCTCAGTCTCAATCTTTTTTCTCCAAGGTTTACTTTCAGCTCTCCCAAGTACATTATACGAGTGCCACAAGGTAATAGCTTATACCAAATGCAGTGAAAAAACACCTAATGTATATATGATTTTGATGTTATTGCATAGGCCCTTCCTTTCATTCGTTCGTTCGTTCGTGTTCCTCTTTCTCACTTTCTCTCTTTCAAGAGTTTTTCTTTTGGTGTCCCATGCTATTTCCCGTCGTCCCCTTATCAGGTGTCACCCTTTAAACTTTTCTTTTATCCCCGCACTGTTCGAAAAACATGCCTAACAGCTTGAGCAAATATCTCTAGCCAAGTCACGGTTGAAAATCCTTTTTTGGGGTAACGTAAGATTTGAGAGAATACCACAAACTTTTCTGTGTAAATTTATCGTTACGCGTATGTCAAAATATTTTAATCTTATTGATGAAACTTTTTTTTAATTACTGATTATCTTACAGGTTCATAACAGGTTATCTGCGTATACAATCTGAATAATATTGTCCTTTGTAGAGAGAAATGGAACTGATGTTTCAACTGCTTTCATCCCTGCTGCTAGCTGTGTCAGATTTAAGGAAAGGGATTCATTGGGCATGAGGCTTCCGATTCTGATAGAATGGCTTGGCAGATTTACAGCATCGTACAGATCAAATCCGAGTCTGTTTCCAATCCTTGACAAGAATAGAGTGACGTTGAGGTCCCATCGCCCCCAATTAGCATCCCCAACGGGATGCTCATTTGTAAAGGAGAGCTGATGTGCGTGGCTGATGAGATGAGCAAATGCATCCCCTCCCACAGAGACAAACTCGTTCAGGATTAGTTTTTTGAGGGAAGGTTCGCTCCAACTCACTTTAGTCTGGATGGGAAGGTTGAACGGAACAGGGAGGGGGCCCTGGATGAGATAGTCGGCCGGATCAAGACGAGAGGAAGGATTGGCAGCAAGAGTCTGAGCAAATTGTATATTCAGGATCAGATAGTCTTGCAGAGGGAGCTGATTGGCGGGCCCATGCAACAGCTTGTCTAGTTGTGCAGCATTTTCCAGAAAAATAATGATACCCCTATCCCCATTAAGATGATGACGAGGGCGCGCACCAAGGGCTCTGAGCATGAGATCATGGCGACGAGTTAGAAAGCGGGTAGTGACCTGAAATCCGGCCAACGGCTTTGTCAAGGGTGGTACAAGAGTCAGCGGATGCAGAAAGGTCTTTGAGCCCTTCATCCGAATCCTTAGCAGGGCCAACAGCATGGAAGGAGGTGGACGAAAGAGGACGATTGCAGTTGCACTCCCAAGATCAGTAGCCACAGTCCAACCCTTCTGCCTTATCTCCAGCTCCGTTGCCCCTTTATAAAGGGATGGCCCAATGAAATGGACATTCATGTTCTCAGGCTGCCCCAAGACTAGGCGGGAAAAGGATAAAGGTTGACCTCATAAAAGCTGACAGCCAAAAAATTAGTAAATAAAGGTTGAGCCGATAACTAAAAGTTAGTCAAGTTTACCGTTATGGAGGCCGGAGGATCACACACACTCCCAGAGAAGCTGGGAAATAGAGAACTGTCGAATTTTCCAAACCAATACCTAATGGAAGGGGCAACAGGGAAGGTAGGTTAATGATAGTTAATAATAATCTATTACATATGTAGAGATAAAATGTAAATCTCATTGTAATCTTTAATGTTGCAATTACTTACAGCCGAGATGGATGACCTTGAAGACGATAAAGGAGGATGAGGAACCAGAAGCCGTACCCTGTATAATTTATGAAAAGGGTTCAAAGATTGATGAGCTCCACCCCTTCTGGAATCGGCCAGATGTGAGACTTGTGAATAGTGAACTGATTCAAGACTTTAGATTAGTTGGAAGTGTAAAGTGGAACAGGCAGACAATACGGTACAATTTCCTGAATGGAGGCCGAGTGAAACTATTAGTGTCAGAGCGGATAGAGCTATTAGAGACGGTGAGGGAGGCTGCCCGGAAGATTATCTCACTCTCAAACGGGATCCTAACGGAGGATGATGAGGCAGAGATTGTGATTGACCTAGGGGTGACTAATAATAGTCCAACCAACGGGATGGAAACAGCCAGACTCCTCCAGAGCCGACAAAAGTACACATCCTTCAAGACAGCCGAAGATTTTGCTCATCTGCGAACTGCTTTTGAAACAGGAGGTGCTCATGGACTGATAGAGTTTGGAACAAGGCGGCTTCTCTTTGAGGGGATAGGCGTGGGAGTGAATGATGAGGGGAGTAGGATAGGTTCAGAACTTGCAACGAAGGGAGCAATAGTGAAATCAGTACACTCGGATGGGATCAGGATAATAGTAGGGGAACAAGAACTGCCAGAGGAGAGAGAGAGGGTGAGAAAGAAAGACATATTATTGTTGCCCACTGATGGGCTAGAAGATGGAAGATATAAATACGCATAAATTGGGACCGGATGATGTGCTGACTCGATGGCCACTTGTGGCATGCAGACCTGAATCGGATATAGAGGCAAGTAGTGCAGCAGAAGACGAACAGATGGACACTGATGAGGATGAACTGGCTGTCTACAGGGTGGTCCCACCTCAAAACAGAGTGATCTCATATGAGGTACGGAGGGAAATATTCGGAAATATTCAGAATTATATAATTTCATAAGACTTTTAGTAATTCGACGTGATAATTTCATTCTATATTATAGGAAAAAAGATACGGGATGAATAACGGGATTGCAGGGTGGCTAGAAAAGAGACTGAGAGGATTGGGTCTAGTTCAATACGATAGTATGAATAGACTTCATACACTATTTATCGAAGGGGAGGGGATTGAAAGGGGTTCATTTTCCATTGGACGGTTGGAAAAGGATAGCGAAGAGGGCTATGCACTATTTATAGTGGGAGGAGAGGAGGGGATATTTGAGAGGATTCAGGAGCTCTTCATAGAGCTAGGAGTACATCTTGTATTGAGGGATGGTAAAATAACCGCAACTGGCTGGGATGGGCGGGGAAGGGTTGTTAGGAGGAGGACAGAGGAGAGGCTAACGATACGACATGCAATATTGGAGCAGATAATAGGAGGAGGAAGTGGATTTCGTGTCTTGGACAGCTACCCATATCATATATATTATGATTGCAGAGGGTTGAATAGTGGTGAATGCAGTGGGCAGTGTGTACTTGGGGTCCAAAAGGCCCTTCAGTCAGATATTACGCTGAGCATGATGAGAAATGAGCTATACCAGCCACCATTGACACTGGTTCACCTCCAAGGGGAGCAGTACGAGATGAAGGATTGGAGAGAGAGTAGTAAGATTATCAACGGCACGCAGCCCATTATGAGCTGGATGAAGGATGAGAGAAGACGACTAGCAAGAGCGAGAAAGGAGGTGAAGAAATTTAGTATAGAATAATAACGAACTTACATTTTTATTCCAATGTACACCTATTTTTTTTATCTGTACAATAAAAGAGATTAATAGTGGTCAGCAACATAGAAACCATGACGCATACAACTTATTTGACTAGACTTTGAGACTGGTCGTAGACACCAGCGAGTGGTACAGCATCTTGTCCAATCAGTAGCCTCTGAGAGTCGATAGCTGATGAGACCTGCTCGTCGGCGAATAAATATTGGGATGTTGAAGACGGTTGTTTTATAGGTAGAGAGGGCGTCCAGTCGGCTGGTCAACATGTTCCACCAATCCCCATTTGGACGGGGTGGAAGAGTCCATATTTAGAATCTGCACGAATTCATCAATCATTAATCCGACAAATGTATCATATAATACTGTCTTATGGGCAAAAAGTACTCAGAATAATGTACCTTGTATACGACGGCGAGGAGGAGATGAAGGTCTGAGGTGTGAGCAGAGGGAAGGCAGACCCGGCCAAGGAGTCCGTCAAATTTTCCAATTTTACAGCAGGGAGCCACATCACATATTGTATATGACTCTGATCCGTCCCTCAGCACAAGTCGCTCATCCTCATGGTCCGAGAAAATGTAGAAATCCCCGTCCCCAATAACGTCTCCAGATGCTCTCATGGAGGAGAGAAGATGGGCCCGACTTAGATAATGACAGATTTCAAACATGAACCTATCCTTTGTAACATCCTTGGGTTTTACGTGTATGTGAGTAGAGGCAGCACGAGTGAGTAGCAGTTCAATGTTGGATTCCATTCTAAAAAAAACATAATATAGCTTGGTTTTTACAATAATCTAATAAAATTTTGTGGCTGCTCATATCTATACTCCACCGAGCTAATCTTGTGATTAGGATAATTCTAAACCCTACCTTAAACCTGGATCCGCCCCCTGACCCCCGCACTAAATAATTGTTTTAAAATTACAGCAATGATAAAAAAAAGTTCAAACTATCACACTACTCTGCCTGCACCTCACCTTAATGCACTGTTGTGATATTCACGGCCGCTCAGCTGCACCACTCAATGATATGGGCTATGGGTCTTTACCCAGTATCCAATGGGTCGAAGCAAGTGCATATGTAGTCGAGTAGGGGAATACAACCCACATATCAGAAAGGGCTAATTAGCATAAACAGCCGCACATCATCTGACATCTCACCATCACCAATTTGGCCGAAACTCAGTAAATACATGTAATTGAAAACGTGGAAAAACAGTAGGGCTGCGTTACTTCATTTTACCGGATATTCCTATGTAGGTTATAGTTTTCTAGGACAAAAAAGTGGCTGGCTGGCCACTTTATTGTGCACTTCATATGCGACCATTTTTACCATTCACCTACAAGAGTTATGGTACATTTAAAATTGAAAGAAAGTACAGCAGGAAATATGAATAGAAATCCCAAAAAATAACGTACTCGGAGTACGTTTCCTTTGGAATGGCTATTTCTAATACTAGCACATATGATTATGTATTATCATTTACCTTCAGCACAATATAGCATTAGCACTACAAGTATACGTATAGCTCCTCCTTTCAGCTCAGTGTATTAATAGCACAACAAACATAGCTCTCAGAAAGGTATGTGCATGGCAAGCAGTGATTAACTAAATAAATCAAAATTACATTCGCAAAATTTTTCACCGCAATGCTAATTCCCATGTTAAAATGTTCACCAAAACAAATGCTAATTCCCATGTAAAAAGGATCGCGCTGGACATTGGAATTAGCATTAGATAATCCCTATTGCTAATTCCCATGTTAAGGAAATTCCTTATTTCATACAAGTCTCTTGATAAGTTTGTCTTATTAACTATATAATACATAATCATTTCTGAAAATCTCTAAAATCGAAGTTTTCCTCCTATTAACATGGGACTTAGCATTGCGCTATGCTAAGTCCAATGTTAAATCATTTCCATGATTCCAACATTCCAATGTTAAAAATTTCTCCAATGCCAAGGCCCACATCAAAATTCATTCCCATGCTAAGGCCCACATCAAAATTCCTTCCAATGCTAAGTCCCATGTAAAAATTTTTTACAATGTTAGGTCCCATGTTAAATAATTTAAAAAAAAAACTCGCTTCTAGCATTTGGATTTACTATGGGACTTAGCATTATACTACTTCCCTATCGTAATTCCCATGTTATGTTAGGTTGAGTTAGGTTAAGTTATGTTAGGTTGAGTTAGGTTAGGTTAGGTAAGGTAAAAATTGTCCGGGACATTCCACCAAAGAAACAGGACTTAGCATTGTGCTATGCTAAGTCCAATGTTAAGTCGGTTTCATCAATATGGGACTTAGCATGGGACTTCGCATTGGATTTTAACATGGGACTTAACATTAGGCAAATTTTACATGGACTTAGCATTAGATATATTTCACAATAGACTTTACATTAGACGCATATCACATAGGGGATTTGCAACATGTTTTTGACAGAATTGTCGAGCTTTGCCCGACAATTCTGTCAAATTAAATTCGCTCTAAGCTAACTCCCGTATAAATTTAGGGTGTGCTAATTTCCATTTTAAATTATGCCACGATTCGTCCCATACTTAATTGGGGATGTGCCAAGTCTAAAGATAAATTGGAGCATACTAAATCCAAATATAAATTGGCGGTAAAGTAAGTCCCGAATAAATTTTGGGTACGCTAAGTTCTATTTTAAATCGGGGGTATGCTAAGTCCCATTTTATGTACATGCTAGGGATCCTGTAACCGCTGGCGGGCCTTGTCCTAATTAATTTTTTTCCTTATGATTAAAGTTTAAAAATGATTTTATTTACTAATTCAGCTCTCTGAATTACCTGATATAGGCCATTCAAAATTAGTATTAAAACGGAAGGATGATTTAAAACAACTGTAGTAAACTGTAAATCATGTAGTTAAAAACTGACAGGTCATTATCATCTGATTCGAAAATTGTCGGCAAAGGCACCTGAAATTTTTAAACCTTGGTTTATCGTAAACTTACAAGTATTTTCTATCTTTTGAAAAAACTAGCACAACTTAGAAACACCATTGACAAGATAGCATAAACAAGAAGAATATAAGTCTGATACTTTTCAATATATTATCACATTTCCCATAGTATTGAATCCTTTATTGATGCAATGAAGACTACAGAGTGAGACTTGAAATGGAGTTTTTGGCTTTTTGACATATGACTCAATATACGCAAAAGGCAATATTTATGAATCCGAGCTTGGAATAGATGGTGAATTTTTCATGTTCGTGTTCTGGTAGACTTTATTCAGCACTATCCAGAATTCCTCTGATTTCGATTCTAGCCTTAGTAAACCTGCTCTGAATGGATCTCCTTGTTCCAAAAATAATTTTAAGACTCAGGTCAACGTTTCCTGTACTTGTTGCCATTCATTGCAACTTTGCTGGAACAATTGTATGAACACCTGGAATGCAATAAGAGAAACAAGCCCAAAATTTACAATCATAGATATTAGCAAACTCCTAAAACGCCATTGTCTGAATACCTTTCCAGGCACAGGTCCCGAACTGGATGAAGTTGAATCTATCAGCCAGGAATATTCGAAAATAAAAGGGACAAGGAATATTACCAATGACAGTCTAGTGTCGGTGTCAATATCCATATAAATAGGTACTTCGTTGTGACAATTAGTCCTTTCGTCAGTCACATTATATTTTTCAAATAACAAATTGGAAATTTTGTTACATTTTCCCTTCTGGTAACATCTACGCTGCTGACAAAATCCTACGTATTTATTAGAGAGTTGTTTCTACTGTCCTCACATTGTCAGGTTGATAATCAAAATTCCAGTGGATGCGATTAGTCCATTCGTTTTTTATTACTCGGTATAGAGTTTATACCTGGGCTATAAGGCTCCCTTACCCCGAATACTTATACGAATAACGCTTTACTATACTGATACTATATAATAGTAAATTAACTATTTCTAATATCTGGGTTGTATTCCCGTACTCGATTACATATACATACTTACCTTTACCTTTCAGCACTTGCTTTGACCCATTGGATATTGGGTAAGGACATACAGCCTATTCACGGCCGCTCAGCTGTACCACTCAATGATAGCATACAGTAAATGCATTTCCCCTTACCTTTCTTTCAGAGACGGAAGTCTTGACATAATTCGCAAGTGTTTTAAGTAATGTGAGTACTAGCATGTCAGCGCTAGAGGTGAAACTCCCGTTTGGGAATGATGTGGTGTACGAGGTGGGAGCTTATGGGAATCTGATGGAGGAGGAGATGAGGAAGATTCTGCTGAGGGACGCACAGGACTTTTTAGGGCGACAGGGGTTTCGAGGCAGGCTGGATCTTATCAATTTCATGTACAAGCGGAGAAATGTAGTGTTTTTCCAGTCAGCCTTAGCTGGAGCAGGTGCAGGGGACAGTCTGTTGACGGTGAGGGTCGGAGAGGAGGAGGCTCATCACCAACTTACTGTGATCCATGTTCCGAGCCGCACCTCATTTCCACTCTGTTGGAGAAAGGGGACTGATGGCAATTGTGAGAGGGTGCCAGTGGCTGCTGACCTCAGCTGTGGTGGACATGGGAAGGAGGGGATGGGATTCATACCACAATATGTGGACCATACTATGCAGAGGAGAGGGAGCCAGAAGATATTTGATTCTGCATTGGCTGACTTTATGGGAGATGGAGAAAAGATAATAAAATCAAGTGTCAAGATTGCAGTGACTGCCCTTGGAGCTCGCATTTCTCAACAGATTGGAGTCGGGTGGAAGGGTGAAATGAGTGAAGGACTATTTCGGGGTATTCGACAGAGCCTTGGAGTGCGAGTATTTAGCTATGGACATGTCTGTCTGAGCTACAACAGGCTAGCGGATAGTTTCCTTATGAGATTTGGCTCAGATGGAGCTTGGACTGGACTATGCAGCAGCACAAACTGCCTGAAAACAAGAAGGAGCCCTAGCTCCATCACCTGTAAAATTCATGGGGAGGGGGGAGATGGGAAATACAGAGATAAGAATGAGCAGGTGATAGCAACACTATTAGAGGCATTGGGGATTGCAAACAGGGCAGAGCTATCGGAAGAGAGACTAGCCAGGCTCCTCTTTGAGATGAACGGGGGAGGGGGAGGGGCAAAGAGGATAGTGGCCAAGGACTTTCAGGATGCATCCGTCACACTCAGCAGGGAACTGATGGAAGAGCAACAATATCTTGTTGCGAAATGGACCCCGAAAAAAGGAGAATGTGTAAGATTTATATTTTGCGACAATTTACTGGCTGGCTGTTTTGCCCTTTCTGGAGCAACCATCAGATCCTGTCCAAGCTGCAACCCCAAAGATGACTATGTTGTTCGGGTCTATCGAGCTGAGAGGAGGTGAGTAATGTGTTTACCTGTATACCTAAAAATCCTAATCCATAAAAAAAAAGAACGTATTGTTTTACCTTTTCACATAACCTGTAGGTATATGATAATCAGAACGCGTGTGCGACGCCTAATGACAGAGGATGCAGAGTTCAACAGGCTAATTGCAAAGATGGCTGAATGGAGAGCTCTGAAACGAGAGCTGGTGTTTGTATACCGGGGCTGTAAGGGGAAGGAGGATTCGGGCAGCCTAATGACCTCTTTAAGACTCATGCTGTATATTGAGGCAGTGTGTTGGGGGGAGGCGATTGATGTGGATGAGGGAATGGCTGAAATTGGATCAAGAGTATTTCATTATCTGGGATGGCTGTTGGAGCAGGCTGGGATGAACCTACTATCCGACTCTGGAGTGATGAACAGGGTGCTAAGGAAGCCAGATGGGAAACTTTTATATGAGGACATGGATAGAGAGGAGCCAATTGCGAATGTAGCAAGGATATACGAGGGGAGGAATGTGAGGACGGGCAAAGTATACGTTGGATCCACAAGGGTGAGCGGAAAGGGAGCCGCAGCAGCCTATCATTATCTTGGTGCAGAGGACAATTCCAATTACCATCTACTATGGGAGGAGGAAGGAGGACTTGAGGATGAGATTGTGAACAGGGTTATCGGGGAGCTGGTTACAAAACCGGGGCACGCAAATCAGACAGCTAGCGCACGACAACTGGAAAATGCTGAATCTCTACTCATGCTAACTCGAGTGCTTGGTGCTGAGGGAAGAATGGATGGGGGACCCAGCCTGGTTCTAAATGCAAAATTTCCCCGACTAGGAGGACTGGGCGCTAATGATTTTCTATACTATCTATGTAAAAGTATGCTGTTTGCATATAAGAGGACATTTAGCTGGGAACTGGGGAGTGAGCCAAAAAGATACCTATTAGATCGTTCCAGAGCCTCTCATGGAAGTAGGTGTTATGACTAATTTCTATGACCTGTTATGTGACTTTTGTTGTATTGTCTAAATTTAAAATAAAATCAATAAATTAGTGTCAACTTTGTTCACAGCACAATTTATTTTTTGCTAATTTTTTAGATAGAATTATGCGTACATAGAACTATTGACTATTTAGTAAGAGTGGCTAGACTATACTTATTAGGGATAGCTTGATGAGCAGAACAATAGGACTGATGAAGGGGCTCAGTAGAATTTGCAGCAATTGAGGCTTTCCCGGCAACCTCCTTGTAGCAGTGGGGGAAAAGACAGAGATGACGAGTCCGGTATAGTGTGTTCTGTAAAGAAATAGAGGAAGATTAGTACAAATTTTGCAACATCCTTACTCTAACCCAAATTTTTGCAACATCATATATATCATTACTCACGCCTAGAGGGACAGTTAAATGAAAGTCCAATGCTGCAAGGCCGGTCAGATCAATTCTGAGCTCCACAACACCATTTCCAACGGTATGTTGTCGCAGGTGAGCAGAGGTTAGATCAATACCAGCTGCTGCAAGGTTCTGTAGAAATCGGATCCATTGACCATGATCGGCCACGTTGAGCTGTTCAGGGCATCCATCCCTACCTCGCATAAGTCTGCCAAAGATGACAAAGAGGGAGGGGATGAGGAGTCTCTGATATGGGATCCGATCATGACGGCTAGAACGCTTCCTAGCATGACGGGGACAGAATAATACAGAGCTAATTGAGACCGTCCCCTGAGCCTCGCAATCAGTAGTGGAACAGAGAGAGAAGGAGAAATAGGGTGTGTTTATTCGAAGCCCTCCAAGGTTGATACAACGATGTTGTCGAACTGCCGTAAATACGAGATCACCAGCTGGGATTCCACCTGGCTCCTTTGCATATTGCATAACAACTGACTTCCATTCAGCCTCTTTTATACCAAGTGCAAGTATAGTTCGCTTGAGGACAGACAACGCAACATCAATTCGGGCCTGGGTCACCTGGAACATTTCACGGAATTAAACTTTTGCTTTTTGTAGAAACTGACACAACAGTTAACAGTTTGTCGGTCTGGCTTACCTCTCCATTGGGAAAATAGGGACAGGTAGCAAATCCATGGCTCATGGAATGATCATAGAGAGCAAGTTGAAGACAGGTACAGCCGGGATGGAAACAGTGTTGATTTGCACAGAATGAATGCGGGAGCGGATCCTTTTCTCGTATTATATACATTGGACTGAAGAGTGGCTCATCCCAGAAGACAGAGAGACTCCCTGTTTTCAACTGGACCGGAGGGCCGCTAAACGCTGAGCAAAAGGCTTCATTTGTTTTGATCAGAGGGAATTCGTCACGAAGGGCAGCCTTTATCATCAGTGCACCAACGTCAAGGGGCTGAACCGAAGACATTCTGCAGAGGTAGGGAACTTTTGAGACTAATTAATTAACTAAGTAATTAATATAACAACAGGGAATTTTACGTTTATCGTGTCAATCAGAATCCGGTAAGCCACTTTTAGCACACTGACAGCATTATAGTTTTTGGCCAAACCTAACACAAAGGGGGTATATTGAGTTTCAGAAAGGCGGAGAAACACCAGAAAGACCTCCTCCTCTGTCACCTAATTTCGATGCGACTATATAGCTAATCGCATCAACAGATAACTTTACGCTGGAAGTAATATACTTAAAATTTTTTAGTTAAAAGCCGTCTTTAAATTGAGTCATTAAATTTGAGATGATATATATTTGGGGGTTACCCAAAATTTCTTGGGGAACATAGAAATCTTTATCAGCGTGTACACAGCTTTTATTTTTGTCATGCCATAGAGTCGTAGAATTATGAAAAGTGGCTTACCGGATTCCTCAGGCTCTGCTCTATTACCTATGTCAAGAATTTTGTCAAAACTCAAGGCTAGATACTCATAGCCTTTCTTTTTTTTTGAACTTTGAATTTCCCGCAGAAGGAAAGGACTACACTATGCCAGCCGGGTTTGAACGGTTGAGGAGAGCAAAGGTGAATGAGGTTGGGAAAAGGATGGCACTCAACGCACAGCTGGAACTGGAGAAGGCAGGGCTTGGAAGCTATGGGGCATTGGGAGGGCTGCTGTCAAGGGCAGAGGATGGGGAGCGACTGGAGCTGGTAAAAGGGGAACTATACATATATGCTGAGGGGCATTGTATATTTGTCTGTGGAGGAGAGACGACTAGGACCCCACCCCAACCATTCTGTCCCTATATTGGCTGCCTACAGAGTACTGATCCTGGATTCTGTTGTGACCATCATGTTTCAGAGCTGGGCGGAGAGAGACAGTGTAATCTGGAACAGAGAGTGTTGGGTGGGGGAAGGGATTGGAGCAGGGCAGATGAGTTCAGGGAGAACTATTTTAAAGGGGGTAGCTGTAGTTATAAAGGTAAGTGGTGGTGAGTGGTGGTGAGTGGTGGTGGTCCTAGAGCTGTTTTTAAAATAGTTTTTTAATTAAGCTAAATGAAAAATTTGTTAATAGGGATACGATTTGTGATGGATCTTGTGGCTGCGGCGAGAGGGATTAGCGGACGGAGGACGGTAGAAGGACAATCAAAACTATTGGACAGTGTTGGGGAGTGGCCTTTTTACAACGAGGGGTTGGGACTGAGCGTCCGAAGGGCTGACCATGGCTCTCGCTCCCTCTGCATCAGCCTTGTCAGGGACGGGATTGAGTGGAGAAGCTGTGGAGATCCAGACTGTGATAGTGAGGGGGTGATAAACCAGAATGCAACTGGGAACTGGATCTGCAACCAACATCAACAACTTTGTGTTCGGAGGCAGAGGACTGGTAATTTTGGCATTATAACGTGTCTCAAATCTGCAATTCTACAGAAGATTATGCAACAAGGGGCAGATACTGGAAGAGCAACGGATGAGGAATGGCTAGAGGCTCTACGACTGCTGCACACCTATGGAGATTGTGGATTTGTGTCAGAGGACTACAAGATAAATGGAAGACTGTTACTTGCTGGAAAGATTGGGCTAATCATTGAGACCTACGAACAGGTAAGGATGATGTAGGAAATTGTTTTTGAAAAGCAGGTGGGTCTAATAATGATATTTTTTTTCCAGGCTCCAACATTCATGGCATGCTGTCTGATGAAAGGATGTGGCGGAAGGGTGTTAGAGGTCATAAAGACTAAGAATCAGTACACACACATTATCGAATATATGCCAGAAGCTGGAGATGAGTGCCCTATCGAAAAACTAGCAAAACTATCACTATGTGATATACATGCGGATATGGAGGAGGGGCGAGCATGGATGACAAGGGTCTGCAGGGAACTAAAGATAAAGAATTGTGGGAGTGGGAGGATGGAGATGGCTAATTATCCGTCAACATATAGGGACACTCTCTATCTATTTGTTCATCAGACCTGTTGGGATGAAGAGACTGCAAGGAGGAAACGACAAACGTTCAGGGAAACAAAGATTAAAAAGAGACAGGGAAAGTTACGCATCCCATTATTTAATGTTTACACCAAACTAGAAAACTGGACAGCTGGTTATGAACAAGAGTAAGAAAGATAGCTGATATTTATGATAATCTAGTATGTAAACAATAAGATACAATCTAAAGATCAATCCTGACAATATTTTAGAATAATTTAAGAATTTAATGCTTGGCCGAACATTACAAAGTAAAGTAGTATTTATGTACTATATACATTTGGTAATAAAATTGAAATTGAATTTACACTATTTCATACTAGTTTGGGTTTTTTTATTTTTCGTATTGGTACGGAACGTATCGGAAGAAGATGGATCAGGGACGAGGATGGCGGCGGCTGGGCTCTGACCTAATGAAAGAAATGAGTAGTTAGCGTACGTTTTTTCGTAAATGCTTTTATAAAATGTCAAAAGGGTTTCTGTTTTAGCGTATTGTAAAATTGTATTGCTGCATAACTCACCATTGCGGGCTCACTGACTGCACTAGCTGGCTTAGTTGTCTTATTCTTTGATAGGCTCAAGGAGGAGGTTGATGACCCCTTAGCGGCTGAAACTGTCTAATAATAAGAAATAAAGCAGTTGTAGAAATGTTTCATGTAATGAAATCGCCAATTTTAAAGTGGCTGCACTTATTGTAGAATTAAAAAGGCATATGGCCCTCTAGCCAGTTTGCTGTGCTCGCTCGCTCGCTGCCACAGAACGTAAGCCCCACCTCCACAACGTTTCAAATATGTAAACAGCGCGAACTGTTACTTACATTGTTCGTGTATATACTCTACCATGTAAAAAGTCAGATGGTGAGTATGTAAACAAAGCAAATATGCAATCAGTCTCAGAGTACCCCTTACGTTCCCATTTGCTCGATGCGTAGTAGTATGCGGAACATACCAGTTAGCTGTAGCGAGGGCCATATGCCTTTCTGATGCTACAATACTGTTATCGTCTGGATCGTCTCAGCTGGCTGGCTCTTCTTTACACCAGATGGGCCCGGTTTAAACACAGACTCATCATCCGAGCCAACGGATACAGGTCCTCTGGTGGCGTTTTTCTTCATATCTGGTCGTTTGGCCCTTCGTTTTATAAATTTCTGTGCCTGGAGGGGTACTATAGGGATCTGATGAAGGGCTGATGATGGACCTGGGGCTGTGATAAGTGCTGGCGAGATAGGGAGTTGAGGGGTGGTGGTGGGTGGTGGTTGATCAACTTCTGGAACTGCGGTGCGACCCTGTAAATATTGTTGACGACGGGCTGTGAGCTGAGCGATGGTCACTGGTCTCCAAACGTTTGGGTCATCAGAGGTTATGATCCCACGAAACTCGTTTGCTGCTACTCTCCGTGCATCTTCACGACTAGCAGAATCCATGATGGACTCTATAGAGGACCCACAATCCCAACAATAACACTCGTCAGAGATCGGATGACCTCGACAGCCAACACGAACACAGAGAGATCGATAGATCCCATTATCAGCCCCATCTTCCTGAATGATCAACTTTCCATAGCGGCAGCTCACCACAAATCGAGCCGGACCCTCATCTAAACTAACAATAACATTGGGCACTATCCCACGAAGCAACGAACTTCTCATACTCTGAGAGCATTTTAACGAAGCCTGAAATAACTGATCGGACATTACGCACTACTCACTTTATCACTTAATTTATTTGAATTTTAGATAAGATAACAGATAAGATAACAGATAAGATAACAAAAACATGAGAGGAGACAGGAGGGTTCACACCTTCAAAATTGATAACAAAAACACAATCAGCAGGCCACTCACAAATCCTCACAAATCCTCATTCCCATTCCTACCCATGTAATAAAACTTTGAGGTGTGATCGTAGTCAGCCGACCGTGGGGATATGGGAGTGAAGCTATTTTGGTCAATTGATTACAATTTTGAAGTTTGGAAAGATAGCATATCACATTGCATTTTGGCTTTGCTCCCACTCCCTTGGCATAAGGTGT
>JAQGAH010001360.1:0-15159 GCA_034696885.1 Lepidocyrtus paradoxus
ATGATCTTTGGGTCAGCGACCAAATCCATTACGTGTAAGGTCTGCTGCACTTAACCTAACCTACCTTAACCAGTTTTTTCAAGAAAACATAGCTACTTGATTAATAATGTATGTAAAAATATAACCAGTAAATACATATAGCTCATGCTGGCTATTCATATATTGCTATCCCTTTGTTACTTTGAACTATTAGGACTTCACGAAAAATTTGCATAAAAAATTACCTTAAGATAATTATAGCTGGAAGACTTTCTACGCTCGGTCATATACAGGAGGGGTTGGTCGTATCTTTGGGCTACAATAGTAAGCCAGCAGCTTAGTAACAGTAGGCCAATATAACTACCAGGCTGCTTGTGGGTTTCCATTGCAGAGTTGTAAGCTGGAAGTTAGTTTCCACAGACACAGACTGATCCCCCATGAACTGTTTCATCAAATCCACAAAAGAATTTCCCAATTTTTATTTAACATTCCACAACAATTAGAACAACATAAAAAGTACTTGCACTCATTCCATACACCACTAATGATTATCTATTAATTTACAATCAGTAAAAGTTTAACTCACCAATAATTAATTACGCCTACGCGAGAGAGAGCGGAGGAGGGAGCCGTCGTGTCGTCCTATCCAAGATATAAAGGTGATCTGACGAGACTCAAAAGTTGAGAGGACGCAAATGGCAAAAAGCTGAATGATGATGATGATTTCATGAGCGCTCATCAAAGTCTCAGACGGCCCTCCTCCTGCCTAAAGAAATACATGCAATGCACTATACCGATAATGCTTTCAAGAGCACAGATGAATTTGCCTCCAGAAGCGCACCGCATGGCAACGAGGCATGAGGCTGTACGTAGTATTACCTAACCTTAGCACTTGTGCTCCCTGACTCTCTCTCTTCCGCTCCCATAAGTTTCATTGGTAACACGATGAAACAGGTACATGCATCGTTTCCAGAAAATGTATTGACGGGATATAGCATAGCAATATGGGCCAGCATAGGAACGATATACTCTTTGGTATATGCAGGTGCAGTGCAGACTACTTCTGGGAATGGTTATGTATGACATGAATGAATGACTAATCATATTCATAATATCAATCATAAAAAAGTATGAGTAGCAGTGTTGTTTCGGCCAGGTTTTGCACATAGGCCTATGTGCCTTATTATTTGCCTTGGTTGGAATATAGGGGTAATGTGGGTCGGAGACGACCAACCTAAAAAAAAATTAGCAATGCCCCATAAAATGTTTCCAAGTCATGGGGAAATGCATGAGTGGAAATTGAACTGGAAATCTATTTTGAGACCACCTCGTAAAATGATATAACCCAGTTAGTATTAGCAGAAATATTTCACCAATTAACTAAGATTAGATAAGATTTATATGCCGTATTCAATAAACAAAAGATCATAAAAATTGGACTAGAGGTTCGGGAGCTACAAAACGATTTTTGATCTTCTTTTGATTTTGAGGCGATATTTGACATGGAGTTGAAATTTATTACTGTTTAGAACCCGAAACATTTTTCATACAGATACAATTCTACACACGATGATACCCAATATTCATATTCATATTGGTTTACCCGTTTTCTTTAGATTACGAACAAGTATTAGCCAAATCTTTTTCTGAGAAAATTTTATAAGCTACTAGTATTTACAATAAATGGACAAACCACTAGGAAATTTTAATTGCGAATTGACCGACTTCTAGCCTCAACATACATAACTGGATATTTCTGTCTTATTATTTATTACACATATTCATCCATAACATCAATGAGGATCATTAAAAAAATTCTTAAAATGTTGCATGGAAGAAACCATAAAATTTTGGTTATTTTATGTAACACTATTTTCTAAGTTATAAAACGGTTCATTAAAAACCAAGGAGTTGTTCGAAGCATTTATTTGATATGTGATAAAGAGGAATTAGTAATTTGAACTGTAAATACCGATAAGTAAAATTTAAAGCCAAAGCGAACGAACAAAGACAAATGCATAGGAATGAAAGAAGATTTTTGTACCGTACAATGTCCTTGCAGCTCAGTACAAATGTGTGGCAGCAAATTTCTTATTCCATGCTCAATAAAACGTTCGGGGTTACGTCCGGCTAGATGTGCTTTTGGTTCCTTGGGTGAAATTAAACATACTCTTTCCCTATCACAGCGTTAACTATTAAACTAACTTAAATCAGTAATTTATTAATGAGTCACCCTCGAAATTCAATTGTCAATTATCATTGTTGCTTTTAGAATGGGCAGCCTTTCAACGCATTTGGTTAAGTTCCTGGTTTTTAGTTTCATAATGTCAATATGCGATGAGATTCTACTATTTATGTTGATTATAATAATAATTTAGAATTTATTATATCGAGCAGTTTGTAACATGATAAATATGCATTTTTTGTTCATCAACTTAAATATCGTGTTAATAAATATCGTAAATTCGTTACGTAATAATAAGTACTAGAAACAAAGTTGGCTACGCAACGCATGTAGTTTGCTTACGGCGGTTTGAAAACTTACTTGAAAGTCATATTTGCTCCAACTGTTCAATATACTGAAAATGAGACATTATTTAGACAAAGGGTAAGAAAAAACTGAATAGATATTATAATATATTGTTCAATGAGCGATGAGCCACTATTCACTATACTATGGTGAAACATTCAGCGACTGAACTTACACTCAAAAAATTACGTGAAGACCACTTTCTCTCCTGACTTGCTTTGAAAATATGTATTAGTTTAAGAGGATTTCTTTTTAGAAACTTTTCCTCATTTATGTAAACCCATATGTTTAGCATAAATGGCTTGCCAAAAGTGAGTATTTGGAGAAGGGCATATTTTTAGAGGTCATTTTCATCCATGTCAGTCTCACCCACTTTTGCCTAACTTACCCTTTAATTTTATCGTCTACTTAAACTTTCAAACTTGAATCAAAGTAAAGAGTGCGGAAACTTTTTTTTTGCTACTCTTGTGAAAGCTCCGCCGCCAGCAATAATAACACCGATTTACACTCCAGATAGGGGTAATAATAACACTTATATGAAAATTTGGTCAAGTGATTATAATTTTTTGGGGGAAAAAACCTTAAGCCATATATTTCTGACATATTCTTGCTACAATTTTAGTTTTTTATGACTTTGCTTGCTCCAGCAAAGCGGAAAACTTGGGTTGGCTCATCTCATCTTGTTATAAAGAAATTAACCTATCAAGATCAAACTATTTGGTTTTGGTGTAAGGAGCATCTGCCGTAAAGCAATAAATACAACTTAAAAGGAAGAGGAAGGAAGAAGTTGTTAGCTTGGCCAATCCTTTTCTTGACTTCATTTGATGGAAAAGGAAAGAGGAAGAAAAAAAAAACTTTCGAAGATTGAAGGATTCTTGACACTGAGCTTTTAAGGGTTTATTTGATTGCTCTTGTTCAACTAGAACACATATAAAAGTTTTTTCCCGACTCCACAGGAAAAAATATCCAGTTGAAAAGCTAAGTCCATGCTGCTGGTCGAATACGTGCTTTGTATTCCCAGTTGGTTTGGTTATAAATGAGAAAGTCGTTTCCTTGAATTCTCTCTTGCTTGTTTTATGGGGGGATATACTGCAGTTTACTATCTCCCTGTTGGGACACCCAGGATAGTTTTAGTCCAAATAAACATTTGTGATAAAGGGAAAATAAATACGAAATAAGTAGCAAATTTTAATTTAAACTTTAATTTCTTACTTAATGCTGTCCCTTTGTATTACATCAAAATTACATCAGGATAATTGTTTTCCTTTCTTTTTTTTCCAGAAAATTCCATCTCAACTGTTGCTACCTAAATTGACAGACGGAGGAAAGCATAAATACATACAGTCGAGAAAATATCTCCAAACCCAAACTAACCCTTTGCGGATCCAGTCAATTCTTTCAATTGTGAAGTAGTATTTGCCAGTTGCATCATTCCTAAAAAAATTTAGTCAATCAGTACCTGTGGCTCCGCTTCGCCTCTGAAAATCTGGCTGTAACTGTGATTTAAACTATGAGTAAGTATTCAATAGATACCACAAAACACTAAAAGATCCAAACAATTCCTACTAAATCTCCTGCATCTCATTAAGCCCCAAAAACAGTGGATTTCTCCGTCTATCCATCTCTATCACTCCAAGTCAGTTGCGATCGCATTCCATTCACAGTCAAACTCCAGAATATATATTTGGAGGAAGGGGGACATTGCTGTCATCACTCATAATCTCATCTATGAAGACTTGCAGAGACATGATCCCCCCAAAAAGCGATTAGAGGGAGTCTAGTACTACGTATTTATTATCTTGTCATCCCTCCTCACTACAACAACATGACACGGTCCCTTCCTTCTCTCACGGAGGAAAATCAAGAAATCGGAGATCATCACATCACCACAATCATCCCACCGTTCACTCAGTCAGTCAACGAGAACAGGGTTCAACACGCCCATTAGTAATTATATACGAGAGGATTATAAGGAGACCACTTCCTGAGTGAAACTAATGAGAAAAAAAGCTGACCGACTTTTCAAAGTGCCATTTCCTCGAGTAGCCAAGAAATATAAGGAGAAAGCGTGGAATAGGATGGGATTTCCTTCACAACACCAATGGAATGGTGGTTTACTCCCACCCATATAAAATGTATGAACAGTGGCCCATCCACTAAGGCCTTTCGGTTTGGGGACAAACATTGCAAAAAAGTGGAAGATGTCACATATAATATTACGTTTTTGTGGTTGTTGAATTCCTATTACACATTTTAAGGGAAAGCGTAAAGTTGAGTTGCGGTTGTAAACTGAACGTATAATAAAAATTGTGGAAAATACTACAACTACGTGAAACATTGTAACAATCTCTTTCTCCCGCTCCCTCCTCCTCTTGTCCGTCTCCCTCCTCGTTTTCATTTTCTGTCAAAGTAGAGTTCCCCACCCATATATACAGATCTACTACAAAGACGACTCCACAGAGTGTTTCCCTGTGTGAAAGTGAAAGGCAGTTACGTGGGATTTTTTTTCTCCTGTATTTATTTGGAGTACAACTTTTATGGTTATAGCTTAGTCATTCCTTCCGTTTATCTTACATAACAAAGCAAACACACTGCTCAGGAAAAGAAAATGAGATAAACCGGAAAAAAGAAAGCTGGAGAATATGAAACACTTTCTTGTTTTTGGGGAAGGCGAGAGAGAATATCAAAAGGGAAGGGATTTGTTCTGAGAATGCTGCATATATCCATAGCTGAGAGTGTTGAGGATAACATGACTTCCATATTATTATCCCCAGCATCGCCACCCACAACTATCACTCTAAATATGAGAATTGGGACACTCCTCATGAGATCACTCGAGAAAGAATGAGGGAGAAACAAGCCATTTCACCAGCTGTCATCAGGGTTTCCAAAAATATTCCACGGTAATTTCTTTTACTACTTGGGCTTCTTACGACTGTCAGAGGCAAAAATGCACTTTTGATTTAGCAACATGATAATGATAAAGATTATCCTTGAGATGTGCTATCATTTTAACTAACCCTTAAAATGATCTGACTGAATATTTTTTTTCTCTTGAGTTATTTTCCATACAGTTTTGTAGAATATATTTATGCATAAATGAGGATCTATATATGTTTGTGTGAAGAGTGAAAATATTTCAGAAAAAAATGACAAAAAAATGTAAATAGTGGAGCAACATAACCTGAAACTTAACTATGGATAAGAGATATTTTATTGTAGTGCTAAAACGGTTTTTCACTTGGATTCCTGACAATAGGGATGCCAGATCGATTTTCAGGATAGAATTCAAATGGCATTCGGGAATACATGACTGCTGTGGCTCTCCCAGCCCGACTAGTCAGCCCCGATACAAATGGGGGAATTATGACCTGGGTGGACGCAAGCCACGAACCTACATTAAGAACGGAGACTCCGTAAATAATTTGACGTTGGACGGAGATGAGGCTAAAATGACTAGACGTGAGTTCCCCCTCCCACGGGCTAGTCTTGACTCCAGAATGGAGAGGCAAAGGAGGACAGGCCGGCGGTCAACCTGTTACAATGTAATATTATTTGTGCTTGCCTTAATGCTAGGGATGTGCCAATTGTCGGAAGAGTGTCCTGCAGTTTGTGAGTGCAAGTGGAAAAGTGGGAAGGAGAGTGTGATTTGTGCCAATGCAAAAACAAAACTTACGGAAATCCCTTCCGGGCTGGATCCTGGAACACAAGTAAGTTATTCTTATTATTTTAGTGCTGTTCTTTAAAATGCACTCATAAATAGTTAGTTAAAGGAGGGAGTGGAATATAAAAACACAGTTTCTTACTGGGATTCAATGTGTCCTCGTTCTCACGCTTAAATGCAGTGCAAATAATAGGGAAAAGTTTTTAAGTGAGCTAGGAGAACCATCAGACATCCTTCATAACGGGGATTAAATTTGAGGCTATTGTCCCTCCCTTGCTTTCGTGATCATTAAAATGTTCTTAATAAGCCTAAAATAATGCTCCTGATGAGAGAGGAGAAATGTGAGCAAAGCCCCTCGTAATGAATATAGGCCGATAATTATGTCGATGAATATTCATCATTTGGCTCTACTTTTGAAAATGGGCACAAAGATCTCTCCCCAGAACTACTTGTTTACATGCGAGAGGATCGCATGCTTGAGACTTGTATGTAGAGGGTTCATATGCTGTTGCTACTCTTGTAGCTTCAATAATAATTACCTGGAGAAAGTATTTTAATGATGTAATTAGAGAATACATATAGGTAGATTATCACTCCACTTATCGTCTATAAGACGTACTGCTTGGAATAACAAGAACAAAACTTTCGGGAAGAAAGAACCTTTTATAACTCGAGGGGAGATGAATGAGACCGAAAGTCTTCTCCGAAGGAAGGAGGAAGTTTTCCCTGTGTTTGTCATCCCATAAACCAGGAAGATTAGCAAGTTGTAATGGCTGGATATTTTACATAGAGGTGTGTAAATAAGGAAGAGACGAAAAGGATGTATTCTTCCCAGGGGGATTTATGGGGTAGGATTGGAAATGACAAATGATATCACGCAAGTGCTCATGCTTGTCTTTGTTTCTTTTTGTGACCAACCCAACAGGTGCTGGACCTTTCTTGGAACTCAATAAAAACGTTGCCAGCAAATGTCTTCCTTTCACTAAATCTACTCAATTTGCAGAAAATATTTTTGTCCGAGTGCTCACTGAAATCGTTGGACAGGCTGGCGTTTGCCAAGCTGAAAAATTTGGTTGAACTTGACTTGAGTGGTAATCGGCAAGAGTTTATTCCCTCCCACTCCTTCAGCCAGATTCCGGAGCTGAGAGATTTGAAAATGAACTCAAATCCAATTTCTCGACTATCAAACGACGCATTCATCGATTTAGGTCGGCTGGTTAGGCTGGAACTGTCAGGATGTCGAATTGGGACAATTGAAGTTTCCGCTTTCCGTGGACTTCCTGCACTGGAGTGGCTCCGTTTGGATAATAATCGTCTTATGCATTTACAGGTGAGTGTGTTTCTCATACTAATAAATTGTTATAGGTATAACTATTCTCTGCATTCCACTTTTTTCCACTCAATTTTGTTGAACTTTACCTGTTGTCATAATGTTTGGTATCTAATGAAAAGAAGGGTGTAGAGGCCTGTACTCCTCCTCTGGGGAGGTCATATATTCACTCATATATCAATAGCGAGAAAATGTCATCATCGTGTCACAATATGTCTTTAAGTAATTGGATTATTTCAGTCGTTTAATGAATTAGAAAGCCATGAACTTACATTTATTACTAAGCCTTTATTTGTCTTCAACTCAACATTTCCCTTCAACATTGGTCGTTTTGCACTCATTCACAACAACTCATACCTAGAAATACATATTTACATACTTTATATCATCCAAAAACACAAAACACTATTGTTTGTCTTCATACTTGAGCTTATAGTGTTCCTTCAACCGTTAATCAGATTAAGGGGAATGCGGATTTACAAGAGTGTTTTCAAGAAATGCTAAAAAAAATACGTAAACAATTTCATAACTTTACTATATTTCATATACAGATAAGTACTATGTACTAAGTAACTAGGCTTGTGTCTTGTATTATTATTATTATAAGGAGAAAAGCGAATAATATTCGATTACAAATATGTGTAATAATAGTAATATCTAAACAAATTAAATAATTGGGCTAAGATTAGTAAGGAAGAGCAGCCTTCCGATCGACGAAACAGGTCGAAATAAAATCGCCAAGAAAGTGAGGATAAAGAGGGACAAGATCAATATCTTTCTCTGCGTTCCCATCGGCTAGCCATCCGCAAAGCAAAACAGCTTCAGACCAAAAGTAAACACCAAGGACAATGGATCCAATATCAGTGTGATAAACTGTCGCATCCGTGTTGACCCAAAATATAAGGGATATTAGGGAGGTGAATTGAGGGATTAGGAAGAATAACGACGACAATTTCGTAGCCAACCAGCCACACTGCGGTATTAAACATATCCAAAGAGGGATCTCGTGTATTGCCGCCAATCCCAAGCTTGTAAAGACAGTCACCTCAATTCTCCAGTCAGGATAACGAACCCTCGCCGAGACAATTAGGATGGCGAAAGTGACAAGCCAAATAATTTTTGCTGACCAAAGGTAGCAAAATCTCAAATATTTTTCCGTCCCATCCCCAAACCGATCCCGCTTGTGAGTTGAGTCGTACTGGAACCTAGAAAATGTGATTGAGAAAGTAAAGAGAAATAGCCCAAGGAGGGTGTAGAACCCAATGAAGGATAGGATCGAGTTTGGATTTTCCAGAAGCACACAGAGATGTAAAACACACATTGGGAAACAAAGGGCCAGGCTTTCAATGAGGAAAAAGGAGACGGAACAGGCTCTCCACTTTTCTACTAGGAATATAAGAGGAAGTTGTTGCGGAGGAGAAGTAGGAGAAGGAGAAGTAGGAGATGAAAGAGTTGATGAAATTGTTCCATTGGATTTGGCACATTGTCCACGCTCATTCCTGCCCTGAGAGTTGTCACTGTTGCTTGAGTCGTTAGTCAACTGGGAGCCGTTGTCCAACACACTGGATATGAAGTATACCAATCCAAGCACAACTGGAACAAGGGTTGGGATCGCTGTAAACAGCCAAGCCACTTTCGAGCATTTCCATAAGTTCCTCCGAGCATTTTTGCTGGGTAGCGATTTTGTACAGAAGAAGGCTATCGTTGTGATCGAACCGCTCACAATGACGATCACCAACGAGGTTACTGCAATGTCGAAATTATTCAACTGAAAATTCCAGTAACTCAAGCCGACACTCCAGATCAAATTAAGCAGAGCCAGAATCAGAGTTAGGAATGCATAAGGAACCGTTGTCCATCTACCATTTTTCTCGTAGTAGTCTGGATGATAGTATGGATTATGGTAGAAGACATCATCATCATCATCATCCTCACCACCACCACCATTCTCCTCCTCCTGAGAAAGCCCCTTTTTCTTTCCCACTTTTCCCTCGAATAAAGGTGATTGACAGGCTGCGGAAATCATTTGCAGTTGGATTGGCGCATCCTCAACAAGCAAAAGTTGTTTTCTCTCTTCTTCATCATTTTGATGAGTCCCATCTTCTCCTCTTGACTGATGTAGCTGTATTTTATCGTGTCTGTTGGCTCCACCACCTACCAACTTTTGCTCCATATTTCTACCATTCTCCCCTCGAACAGTTTCCCCTTCCACTTTCTCACTTTTCCGTGACATGTTTCTGGATTGAGTTGGGTTTTTATGTTGCGTCGTCCTCTGGATACCTCCTTGTTGTTGATTGCTTACGTCTAAAAAATCCTTGATTTGTTAATAGATTTTCGGGAGAAGCTCTGATCTCACTTATTACATATAGTGAAAGTTACACCAGGATCGCATCCAACATTTCTTGATTTCGGGTCGTGGTTCTCTTCCAAAAGTAATCCCTCCTTTCTTGTCCGCTCACAGAGGGAAAAAAGGTCTCCAAGCTATGTAGTAGGTAGGTATATGTTAGAGATGAGATGCTCTTGGGTAAAGGGTCGAGCATGGAATGGTCAGTGGTGATGATGATGATGATGCTCAACCGAAAATAACCTTTTAAAGGAGTAGGCACACCTCTTCATTCGAATTCTATATGGCAATGATCCAAAAAAGAACATTAAAATAATTGAATTAGGTTCACAGGTCAGCCAGAAGATAAAACCATAATTAAATGGTAAAGAAAACGAAAAAAATGGAGGTGGGTGACCACCAGTCAACTTATTGATTTCACTTACCTTTCCCCAAATGGAAACTAAACACGAAAGAGTAAATAATTTTTTTTTCTTGGAATCTCAATGAAAATGATCGTCTCTCGCAAAAGAACGAAGAATTTCAAATAACTCTCCCTGTCGATTATCAACCATCTCAACTCCTAATAGTTCAAATCCCAGACCAGTCCACTTGCAAGGTTACCGCTACATGAAACAATAACACGGATTTCAACATTTCATTCAGGTACAAATATTTCACCTCGCGGAATGTCACCATCAATAGCAATCGACCCTTTCAATACGAACTTGCCGTCAATTGTCATTTTTTATCTGGTTTTAATGATTAATCAGTAAACATCTCTCACTTCATGGGGACAACCGTGTTGAAATCTGACGAGAAATGAAATAATGCGGAATGTGAGTTACTCTTCTATACTTACTGTTGCCACAGAACAGTTGAAAAGACAATCCACTATCGCCATGTCCTAACTTGAGTTTGAATGAGTAAAAGGGAAAAACATATAGTTTATGTATTTCATCAAAACAGTATAGCACATTTGTGAGCACAGTCATGGATTGGGTGTACTTGCAAACATTCAAACATCACTCACTAAAGTCCTTCGTATCTTATCTTGGCAAAAACTCTTGCTCGCTGATAAGGAATAATTGGCTCAAAGAGTTATTACTCATAGTGTGACTATATACGGGCGAGTTTTCCGTTGCTTAGTCGACACTCGCGACTCCTGATTTGGAGAGGAAGCAGCGACGATCCTTCACATATCCACACACTACTCATGTAGTCCGGCCACACATCTCCCGACAAGAATTCAATTGAATCTCACCAAAACGTAACATGCGTTTTTACACGCACATGATTATCATGATCCATATTCTGCTCACATCTCATTTCCTCTTTTCCCATATCATCTGCAGACAAGTGGTGGGATGACGGTAACATAGTCCAAGGACCTATCACAAATACAAGAGGGGACGGGGAGAAATGCAGGCATAATCAATGTAAGTGCCTTCCTATCCCTTTCTCCCCTTCTCACTGTGTTCCCATAATGGACGTGATGTTGGTGGCGACAGGATTGCAGGAAGGGGAGTCGCAGTTGGACGGGAGGTTGTTTTCTCTTAAAAATAAAATATAGTTTTATATGGAAACATGGAAATTGTCTGGAAAAGTTGTTGGGCGAGGAAGACAATGTGAAAAAGGAGTTTGAGACGTTTCCAAATTCACATTTGAATTTTATTTTCACTCGATATTCACTCCTGGTTGAAAGATGATTGTCATAAGGATCTGATATATACTATGGAGGAGTGAAGGTATGCGGTCGGTTTGAGGGCAATTGAATGCAAGCAAAAACGAGACAGCGCAGATATGTTAAACGAGAACAGACAATGACGCGATTTCAACTAATGGCTTTAACTGTGGTAGAATAATGTCAAACAATGGAATAGCGACACAAGGCTTTTCTGGGAATTATGACGGCACATGTTCGCAGACTATTATATTATAATAGAGTTTATTGATGTTTTACAACATAATAGAATAATTCATGGTTCTGATGAAGTTTTGTCAACAACTTTATAGACTGAGAGGCAGTTTAAAATTTTAACTGGCTGCCAAGTTTATGTTTTACATATTGTGAAATTTTAATCAATCACTATCGAGCATTATAAAGCACACGTAAATTCAGCATGAAAAATCCAAAACCTTCATGCGAATGTTAAGAAACGAATGGAAGGTCATAAATAATCAAATAAATGGTGCAATGCAATGAAATAAAATAATTCATAATCAAGTATGTATATAGCTTATTCTTAGTAAAATAAACAATAAATCTCTGTGGTTTAGCAAGTTTTGGATCATTTACTTTGTCCATTGCAACATGAACTGTAAATTTCTCAAAATATGGGAATATTCATCATTTTGTATAAGTATGTAAGTCAGTAAGTTGAAATGAATTGAAAACGCAAATGTACATACAATCACTAAATGCGTGCACACTTTAAATTTTAAATGAACATTTAAGTATCATAAGTAACCCCGATCAAGAAGATGCCAATAATATACATATATGCTTCTAATAAAAACTTGATCTTGAACCATTCTTTGCAATGCAGCTGCAATAATTCTGACTTTTATTCCATCTCATCCATTTTATAACTTTTGTCATCTCAAAGCTCCTCTTAGTCCCTCTCTCATAATCTTATTGTATCCAGAAATAAAAGTTCGCTAGATGAGATATGAGCCATGCATGCAAGAAAACTTCTCACAATCTCACACTTACCAATGATTCAGATAACAACGAGTTAAAACTAATGTCAGCAACTGATTTCCCCCCAAAAATTAACATTGACAAAGCCATGAAGTGAAATGGAAATAAAAGTATCATTAGACCAGCCAAATCCTTGAGGACTTGAGTTTGAGCACTCCCATTTGTTCTCCTGCGGGATAAAAAAGGTAAGGAATTCTCTCTGTAACTCAGAGCAACAGCTCTTCAGCAATATATTTTCGGAGAATAAAACACGGGATTTTTTTTCCTATAAAAAAACTAAAGGCCGCTCCTAATAATGAATGGTATTTGTGGAAGAAATAGATGAATGGGACTGGAGTAAGTGATATCCAACGTATAGGGATGGGGATACGAGAATAAATGGTTAATCGTAACACGAGGATAAGAGTAAGGCGAGGAACATTCAAACTAACGACTCTATTCATTGTTAGTGTGTCCTCTGTGTATTTGATTAATGATCATCCTCTGTTGAACATTCATACATCTACCTAGCAACTTTCACTCCTTCGGCTCCAACTTATATTTCCAGCCCTTCGTTACAAAGTCTGTATTTTGCACAATGGGAAAGTATGTCTCCAGCTCGGATATGCAAAACAGAATAATGTTATGTGGAACGATGGTTTTTGCACTCTGCCATTTCTCCATAGGCATATGCTCGACGAGAGGAATTCCTTTGGAACAATATAATTATATTTTTGTCGATTGGTATTATATTATAGTTAGGAAGAATACTGTGCTTAAGCACTCGCTCCTACTAGAATTATCATCATCATCGCCATCACCACAACCATCACCAGATATATATCTAGCTGGATTCCCAAGTGGTGGCTTCCAAGCTGTGTGGAAGGGCGCAATGCAACCAAACTAGCTGGAAGCCTCCTCCATGGAGAAGTAAACTTGCATATATTACACAAGAGAAAGTGGATGAACGTTGGGAGGCATAATGCAAACTGCTGTACGTACCCCTTTTTTTCAAAAGTTGACTGGAGCAGGAAGAGAAAAAAAATATTTCGCACAAAAATAACGACTCCAAAGAAAGGAAGAATATTATAATGAAAGTGTGTTCCAGCTTATATGGTGATTTACTCACTATACGATTTCATCCTTAGATTACAATTTATAAGTAAAATGTTTATATTAAATTTTACATAAGACCTTGCGTGAGGACGGAGAGGGGTAGACGAGTACTCGCAGACATATGTGAAACAAGGCATTGCTAAAGTATTTATTACCACGTCGAAGGAAACGTCTTATGAGAAAATAAGTGAAGCTCTATGTAACACAATTACTTATGCTAGATACTACTCCCAGTTACAATGGGGACGGCGCCTTTATTTCTCGGGAAGGATGAGGGATTACGACCAAGTGAGAAATTTCCTTTCCTAGTGTAATAGAATAAAAAAGAGTGAAAAAAACATTGAAGAGAATGCTCCTTTCTCTTTTAAATTTATTATCCTCACTATCCCATTCCCCTAGTATTCATTTTGCAATTGCAGAAGAAAAAAATTAAAAAGGAGTATCCAAAAACCTTGAAAGTCTAAAGCTAAGCAGGGGCCACAATTTTAATTGGGTACAAGAGTAGCTGATAGCACACACGTGGATCTGGGTGTTTCTTTGCAAGAGATACTGTCATCACAAAGAGAAAGTTGAATTGACGGAATGAAACTACTGTCAATGTAGTACGGCATGTGTCCCACTGAGTGGGAGGAAATAGGTTTGGGAGAAAAAAAAATCCAATCTTGGAACTGATGTCACCCATAGTCATTCCCACTATCATTCCATATTATTTGTATGAAATGATACATTACAAGGGAGGGATGTAACGATGAAGGAGAAAAAAAAAGAAATTACTTTGTACTTTCGTAACGATAATGTGGTGAATATCCACGTGAAAGTAGACCTTACATGATATGTACAATGTACATGTGGCCATTTGTTATAGGGGGAGCGGAATTGAAAGATTTTTCATATTATTATTCTAGGCCACCAAGATGGGTGTATACGGGCCAGGCCTTTATAATAAGCATTGTTGTATATTAGCCACGAAGAAGAAATAGAAAAGGGTTATCTTGCTGGACGGATTATTTCGAATGGGTTTAATTTGACTGTCACTCTTCCCTCATCTGGTCTCAGTTGGCTGGCATCAACCTACCCATAGCACACTTCTCATCGTATCGTCTCATCCTGCCCTTCTCTTCATCAAGGAAACTTTTTCTCTCTTTTGGTCTTCCTCTACACCCATTCCCGTTCCCATCAGCAGTACCATCATCTTCTGATGGATATATGTGGAATGCGTGAAGTCTTTGTGACTTCGGCTCCACTTGACGGTGACTATACTTTCTATTTGGAAATTTGCTGGAGGGTTCTATCCAAAAGATACATGTTTAATAATATTCCTTTCTGGGCCTTCCCATACTGGTATTATAGGGATGACCACAATGGGTTGCTTCATCTTAAGCGGAAAGATTACTTTTCCCTCCGCACTATCTCTCCTCCAACTCCCTCCCTCACATAATAACAATAATAATATATAAAACAAGTACCGTTACCGGTTACAGGGCTGCGCCCAGATACAGAATAACAGCATATACAGGTTACTCATCCCAATTGT
>JAQGAH010001361.1:0-15157 GCA_034696885.1 Lepidocyrtus paradoxus
TTAATTTTTTTCATGATCAACTCAGCTCCCTCCTCAACAATGGGAACCAACAAGGGCTAGGTGTAAATATTTGATGAGTTTGAATAAAACCTGGCAAACAATAAAATATCCAAGCTTCAGATGGAACTAACTGAGCTGAAGGGAGGTGTAAACTTTTAAAAACATTTTCTTATTATTTCTCTCATCTCCAAATGGACATTTATGAAACTGAAGACCCTGTGAAGTCTTCTGATACAATGGTTGGTAATGAAGTCAAAGAGGTTCTTCCACTTCCAGTCCACTCCATTCTTGTAGAATGAGATCGAATCATAATTTTTTGGTCCTACAACAGTAATAAAAGTTTTTAAGGTCATTTCAATGTAATGGGAAAAGGGTATAAACTTGTCCAACCATAGTATCATTTCACCCTTGAAAAAATATATTATGCTCATTCTTATCTACAAAGTCATTCTATTATACAACCAGAAAGGATGTGAAATGATATGACTAAACCTATGTTAAATAGACAATGCAATTTTACCTACTCCTAATTTGATTTATGCCAAGTAATTTCCGTTTTATTAAACTCGATTCATTCTTTGAAGATGAGTAAGCCCTGCTCATATTTTTTTTCTTCCCCTTCTTGTACAAGTCCTTGCTTATCGAACTTTTAAAGCTCCTTTCTCTAATTCTTTGTGTTGTTGCTGAAAAAGCTGAACAAGGCATGTATGAACATAAACCTGCCACTTGATAAATTTACAAGGTACTCTTCTCCAATTAAGTAGATGGGATCATTATCATCAGTATTACCGGCAAACAAGTAATATGTAAGTAGGTGAGGGAAGGGAATGCTGAGGCTGGTAACAATCAATTGTATTTGGGGAGAGGAAGGATATTACGTGTTATTTGGCTTGCACGCTTTACATTCTAAATATCTGTCAAAAGCCGGGCGCAATGTCATGTCTACAAAGTGATATGACGGGATTTTTAGTTTGGTTGAGATTTTAAAGTTTAAAGTCAACATAAAACTGCCTATGAAAGAAAAAATGTAGACTTTTTTCATGTCAGACTTGTAAAATTGCGTAGAGTACAAATTATATTATTTTTTTACCATTATCATAACAAATTTTTTTTAAATGGACAATGTGACGGAGTCAATAAGCTTTAGCTTGGGTTTTTATGTGAGATTCCGCGTGAGTATTAAAGTAGTTGATTTATAGCGTCGGGGCCTTTTTGACCGTGTTCCAGCCAGGTGGCAAAATGACAGTTGAAATGGGTATTTAAAGCTGAGGGAAATGAATTTAGAAAGATTTTTATTTGAGTGGATGACTTTTATTGTGATTGTTGTTATTATAATGAAAGTTTATAAGCTTTTAATATGAAATGATTAAACTTGTTATTAAATTATGGTATTGCGGAGAAGGCTCCATGAAGGAGATGGGCTAATCAAAATAAGCATTAGGAAAAAACGCATTGCAATGTTAGACATAACATATCATTAAATGCTTAGGGATGGACAGTCTTAGAAGGTGGAACCAGAGGGGATTTCAGTTTTAATCCGTAATAAATAAGCAGCTTCACATCATATCGGATCTACTTAATCGTTTTTTCTCTTGAGCTCGGTTCGCCACAAAGTGTAACAACCGACCAAGTGTCGCTCTTTATGTTTGCGTGATCATGATGATTATATTTTGTTATTTTATGCTTCCACATAAAAGTATAAGCATGCGATAATAACATATTATGCATTAATAATCATTGGTATTTCGGTGTCCCAACCCAACTGACATTGGAACAGAAACTGAAGTTTGAATCTTGAAGCATGCCAAACAAGCGAGTTTGGAAGATTTGGAAGTTAAAGTATAAACGTGAAGTTTTCATGCATTATCTGGTGGAAATAAAAATATGCTTGTTGCTGAAAAAGCAAGAGTGAATTTGGTAAACTCGGGTAAGTAATAAAGTACTTAAGTAATGAGTAAACATTAATGTGAATGAAGGTATTAGTTTTTTCACACTGTGAGATAAGCTTACGATATCAATTTTGAAACAAGATTCTTAATTTCCTCTGGGTTCAGTTGCTCCAAGTAAAGTTCAATGAATATTATTTATACGCTTTAGGTTAGATTTCAAAATACGATGAGCATCAGATGCATATCAGTCCCATTATTTTAACTTCGACGCCATTAATACTTAAGTAACTTGCTAAATTGCCTTTACCATTAACCAGATGGACTGATGCTTGAGAATGATGATCGATCGTTACATTATGCACAATGCTTCGGATTTGCAGATCATGCAAATTAACTTTGATGGCATACACGGCGACTTTTCCTTTAAACCCAATAGATTCTATAATAAGGTGTTGTCTTTCTTGAATAAATACAATACTCACCAACCAGCGATCTGTTAATTAATTAGCTAATTATATTTGCAAGAAACTCTCCAAAAATTAGCAGAAAAAAACAATGTATCGCATATAAGAATCGTATTGCCAAAAAAATCATGAAGTTGTTAAATAATTATGATGACAGGCTCATTGGTACAATCCAACATTATAACAAGTCATTCTCAAAATCTCAGTGCGGCAATAATTTGTAACTTTTACGCAATATCATTATCGCTCGTCGCTCCTCTCCTCATACAAATAAGTAGGCTTGACAAACTACAAAAGGTAACTAGGAAGAGTCTCTAAAATCCACATAATTTATCATTATCATCAAGCCCGGATCATCATTACATACTTGACTCTCGAAACAATTTTTCACACAAAGAAGTCCACACCAAATTGACTTGTTAAGTTGGAAATATTTCTCACGTTTTTACGTGATCCACTCGAAACAAAAAAAAGTGGGAAATTGAGACAAGGCCTGTAAAAAGGTAACAGGATAAAATGTGGAAAGTCAGCGGTTTTAAATTACTAGAAAAAAAGTCAAAGAGACACTATCACATTATCAGATTCATTCTCTCAATTGAGGAGGCTGGCGAAGGAGCTGACGGTTCCTCTCATCTCATATCAGATTTTTTTTCTATGATTTCATCTATTAATGAATCTGAAAATAAAGCCATATCCCTTCCTTCCATCCAAGCGGATTATGATGATGATTGGCCAAGATGATAAAAAAATAGATGATTATTTTTTATTAAGTAAGGTCGTGCTTTAAAGAGTGCGGTAGACACTCTTTCAATTTCTTATCCGCATATACGCGCCTTCTCATTTACTTACGGTGACCTAATTGGATTCGGACATCTAAGGCGAGCGGCTTCATTTGACATTTTTTTTCAAATTATGATTATTTCCTTGAAATAATTTAATTCTGAAGCTTTCTAAAAATAAATTAGCTTGGAATATAACACACATCTGTATATAGCTTTATTGTAATTTGATTAGCTCTCCGCAAGTTTCTAGAATTCCGCTGTGGTCAAGCCATTCGATTCCTGCGTCAATCGAATGAATGCGAACCCGTCAAGATAAGATCTTTGGGAGATGAAAGATGAAATATGTATGGATTTATAGAGAACAGCGAAATATTTATCATTCAATGCAAATAATACTTTTTCTCCTAAAATCAACCCCTTTTCCATGAATTATAATGTGTAAAATTTAACAAGAAAAAAAAACAATGAAAGCTGCTCATTTTTTCTCTAAAGGACAGTCGCAATCCCAATTCCCATTATTCGTAACATATTTCAACCGATATGATATCCTTGTGTCCTTTTTCAACTTGAAAATGATGATTATTATTTTCATCATTTCACCCGAACAGCAAAATGATAAAGTATTATTATACCTGTTACACATGTAATTTTCACAAAGGGAAAATCTAGGTAGCCCAGACCAAAAGGAATAGCAGCAGTTTAGGAAAACACGAAATAACAGGGGTTAAATCTATTAACTGCATGTAAGCTACTGATCGCCGACACGAAACATCAAAAAAGTATAGCCCTCTCTGGTATAATCTAGTCTGAGAAAGAGTAGGCCGTCTCGAGCAGATATGATATGGAGGGGAGATGAAGACTTTCTTCAAAGGAAATGAAATGAGTCCTGCAAAATCTTTATGGCCGTGCCAATGCCAACCCGGCGCTTGGCCCAGCTACTTTACTCCACTTCACTGGCTATTACTGAAAGAAGCCATTTTTCTCGTTTGGTATTATCAGCACAAGAAAGTCCCCACTATAGGTATATATGGCTTGCTAAAGTGTTATAGGCAATATGCAATAATATGCACTGCAGACATAAAAAAATCTCGATAATTTTTAATGGCAAAAAGACTTTCTTACAGTATTTCTCGGCGCTGCTGTGACAAGAAGCAAGAACAACAGGTTGGGCTAGTTTTTCCTTCGAATTTTATTTTGTAGTTTGAATTATAATCAGTTTTAAAAAAAGGAGCCTACGTTCCATGTTATATGGCTTTGGCTTGAAGGCCAAATGGACTGAGGGGAATATCTTTCAATCGATGATTGGCACTATTTGTTTGTATACGCGTGATACGGTTGCAGTACGCCAAAAGGCTAATACCGAGCAGCATCTTCATCAACATCAATTGAAGAGAGGGCCGCCGGCACCAATAATGCAGCGTCAGCTCCTGGCTGGGGGATTTTTTTTACCCCTTTTTATCCTCTTAATTCTGACTGCACTATTTATTTGCTAGTAGATGTCCTGTCGTTAGTCATTAGTTTTGAGTGGAAAAATTGCAGCCCATATCATAAAAATAAGCTTTATTATAGGAGTATACTTGTTTTTGGTAGAGATATTGAAGGGGATTTTTTTGGTTGCAAAAAAAACATCATATTTGGCATAAGGCGCTCGTATATGAGCTTGTGGAGGATAAATATACGTAATAAACGCTGCAACTTCCTCCCGCAGCGCGGTGACGATAATGCCATGCTTCAGATATGGGAATTGCTTGTAAGTCAGTGGACCAGCAGTAGTTAGAAAAATGAAAGGGCAGTTATATTTTTTCTCTTAGTTGATTTGTTATCTTGTCCCCTTTGATTACCCTGAGATGGATCTGTTCTCTGTTGGATACATCGTTTACTTTTAGGAGAGTAAAAATAAGGGATCTAATGGCAATTTTGCAGCGTCGCATCAGGTTTGAAGAAAAAGTATTATTGCGAATAATTCTGAAAACGGGCTGTGATGTGAAGGTAGTTATTTATGTGCTCGAACGCAAACAAAATACAAATATGAGCACGAGAGGGAGAACTTTTTTTATAATAACGTGCGCTAAAGGGATTTAAAAACGGACTTGCTAATAAGTCCTTGATAAGCTCTTGTCTTACTGGCTTACCTACATTCCTTCCCCTTTTGGTAAATAATGAAAAGATGGAGTAGTAATGATTCTGTTTGTTTTCTCTATCTTCATTAGTCAAAGGGAAAAAGTTGTCAGTTAGGTTTCATCCCAATCTAATCTAGAAGCAGAGGCCATGAGTCAAAATGTCAGTCTTTCAGCTTTATTGATTAGTTCTTGGTCACTTGCTCTCTGTTCTAGTAGGTTGAGTGTAAATTCCCAAAATTCATGTCATTGTCTCTTCCCGTGCCAAAAACAAGGGTATGCGTATGGAAGGGGAGAAGTTTCTTGTTATTCACTCGTGCAGCCCGTTTCTAATGAGGGTGATGACAACATGGCTATTTGATAAATGCATGGGATCAGAGGATCTGTACCAGAAAAGCAAATTAATTGAGTCTGCATTAGTGTAAAAAAGGTTCAATAAGGAATGGGGAGGGAGGAAGTAGGCTGATACTCAATTTACTTCTGATTTTGGCACAAATTACATGTGAAGCAAATTGAGGCATTCCTCTGCCAAGCAGATGCAAATGGATGGATGACTTATTACAATGCTCATGATCTGATCATCATCAAGATATGATCAAAGTTACTGTTCTTATGCTTGGCAAATGTTCTTAAAGAGGAAATGAAATGTAAAGAGGGTGACGGTGACAGTTTTCCCCAAAAATAAATTAACAAGAGTTGTTACATCGTTAAGCTTTTATGGTCACTTTGCTGGTGTTATCCTTCACATTTTAGGGACTGATGGTGAGGGAGATGGGAAGGGAATGCGATTGTGACATGAGTCGAGAGTGTAGGACTGGTTTTTTCACCCTTACTTTAGCAATTATATTGGTTTGTTGGCAGGAGTAGAAGTGTAATGAAGTGAAATCATTTCACTGAAATGAGTCATGCTACAAGGAAAAAGTACACTTAACTTCTGAACATGGGTAGACTCCATTTTAAGTCATTCTTGGGATTATGGTGATTTTGTAAGACACCTCCTCCCCCCAGCTTGATTTGCAAAGGACTTGAACTTCTTGTCCGTTAAACTTATGGAGAGGTTAGTTGACTTGTTTGAATAGATTTTTAAATAAACTGTCCCATTTAATGACATTGCTGAATTAGCCTTTAGCAAATCCAAACAAAGCTAAATCTACACTTTATTACTAAGTAGCTTGACAAAACAAATCCATTATCGACGTTTAACCTTGTTATTTTCTAATTAGTCTAATTTCAGTTGCCTCTGAACAGTAAACAGCGAAAGTTATGAAGTTTCCCCAACTCTTAATCGTCCTTAATGCTACTGCATTACACAATGAATAGTGTCATAATACATCTCACGTCATCCATAACCTAATACAAAATTGTAAGGGGACGCAATTGGCATTTGATTACGCAACAAGTCTGGGACATTTTTTCAAGGATATCTTCTTGTATTGACTCTGATACTTTGTGACTCTCGAAAGAAGCCATATCCGGCTTTGGAAAACCAGATCATTTATGTGTATATTTGTTTTAGTTATTTATTACCCCTTTCTATGAATACAATACAATTTGGATATTCTTCCCTCCCAAGTCAAATTCGAAGAATGGGCCAGTTTTTTTTCTTGAACATGATTTTCTTATTAATATTCATGGAAAAAATGAAAAGCAAATACAGTCATAAAATTGGATTGTCATCTCACCATTCACACTCACTCACATAGCTTGAGCAAAAGTCACAACCGCAAAAAAATAACTCCATATATAAGTTGAGCAGGTATTGTCGATAAAAAAGATATGTAGAAGCTAATCATTCTTGGCTTATCCATTGACACGGTACTTTATTTGCATAAAATTGGAGCAAATATTGTTGTCGTAATTTGATCCTCATTGAACCTAACCCTTGTCCAAGTCCTTATCTTGGCTAATCTATGTTATTGATATAGAGTACCACGTTGTGTTTGCCTAACCTTGATCAGGTGACATCCACATTTACGCATAACTCTATTTAAATTAGCATTTTAATAAACAAATCGCAAACATTTTTCCGCATCATCATCATCATCCCCATATCATATGTGTTCTTATCGATGTTGTTGATCGGGTTGATTGATATCGATATATTTTATAATTTCATTATAGTTTTCCTTCGTCATTTGCCAACTATTTAAAAAAAAAAATTATGCAAAGATGTGGAGCAAAAGTTAAAAGCATAATTATGTTTATGACATCAGCCACGGATTTTATTCAACTTGCATAATGACCATTTTATTATTTAATACGAAGGCTCACAATTCGCCAATTCTTTATATCACCTTTGATCATACCTGGTTGCGACCCTCGCAAATGGAATATTTTTTTTCTTGGATAATTTTTTGGCGAATGAGAGACGGGTGTGGATTGTGGAACGTCTTAATAAACCTGGGCTACGTGTTTTGCATGCAAAAATTATTGCCAACTCGTCACATAATCTAGTCACTTCTCATATGCTAATCATGTCAACCTCAACAGTTCTCCCTGTCAATACCGAGATTTTTATGGGTTGCGTATTGACTTTGATTTAAAAATTGAATAAAAGCACGCCTATGGACATGCCGAGATATTTTGGAGGGATAAGGAGGAGGAAAAAGACAGGTCGGGTTTGACGGGAAGATATGAATCAGTCAAAACAGCAATACCACCACCAATTGTGCGACAGGGCAGAGTTATATATAGGTCTTTTCTCGTGTTATAAGAAAATAAATAAAGATGTTTTCTCTGGGAGGAAAGATGAGTAAATATTATCATGTTACAAAAGAAAACGTTCCATGAATAAACCCCTTTTTAATATCCACCGACCCATCTTTTTTTTGCGTTAGCAGCCAATCAACAGTATATCCGCGTTCCACCTCACTGCTCGATAGTCTCTGCTCGGGCAATGAATCCGGATGGATACAACTTTTACCATCAAAATCAGCTCAGTCAGTCACCAACCAGTATTAACTAACGCACAGAGATAAGAATGACTACGTAATCGGGATGGGTTGACAATTTTTACGTGGAAAAAAGCGGTGCGTCATCATGCCATTAATTATTTATGCATTGAATAGCTACCTACTCATTCATTCATTCCTGGTTTTTCTTGGCATTTGAATTGGATTTCGAAAAAAAAAATCGGAGCGAAAGGGGGTAATCGTTTTATACTGAAAATCTATCACTGTAGGGGATATAAATTCGCCGAATGGATTGTTATAAAAATAAAAATCTGTCAAGCGAGTCGAACCTGATCACATGGAAAATGTGCCTAGTCAGCGTATGTAAATTTAGAAGAATGAACAAAGAAAGCATGACCGTTTTACGAGTTTTTCTTGAGGAACTAGAGCTTTCGTAGAATTGCAAAAGTTGAGCCGATTTCTTTTTGCTAATATAATGCTATTTAATTAGTTGATTGTGAATGGGCAGAGGCATTCATGCTGTGGTTAATTTATGTGTTTAAACTGTTGATACAGTTAAAATTGTTTGATGACCAGAGAATGAATCATGAATGTAGCGATGTCAGCGGTTGGCAGTCTTACATTGCCCCGAATATTTTGCAACGCAAATACCATAAGAATCACATACTCCAAAAAGGTTATTTAATGAGATAATTTTAATTGTCATTTAAGTCTTAAGTGTTACAAACTCCAGAAAAACTTTTTATGATACAAATAAATGGAATACAGGACCCACATGGACGTTCCCCATAAGGACTCGACGAGTCTTTTAAAATGAGTGTTCATCCGATTAAAGCTGAAGTGCCAAGGCAGCATCCCACCTGCAACGGAATGTCCCACGTAGAGCAAAATGGAGTTCATCCCGGGTTCAAAGAACGGAGTTCCAGACCAGAATTTGTACATGTCAATGCTCACGTACAAAGCGATCAGGAGGAAGAGGGCGAATGAGCCCAGTACAAATACAAAAGAGAGTGACCTAACGGATGGAAAAGTTAGAAAGAGGAGCTTTGTTATTTTTGAGCAGAAGAGTTTGAAATGCTTCATTATAAACACACATGGCTTGGTAAATATTGCCAATTCCGTTATTATTACGGAAAATGGCAGAAAAAAAGTTGAAAAAATAAATCTCCTCTGACGAGACAGCGTCAGCTCAGCTTCCGCTTCCATTTTTATTTACCAAAGATTTTTGTTGAGTGGGATTGGTCCTCCTGTTTGCTTTGCTCCACAAAGCGCAGCTCCAACCGCTCCCGTGAGAACAGCCCAAATGGCCCATCTAACCAAACGGCTTTTATGGCTCGGATAGACCTGCAGAGTTAGCCCAGTCTGAACTCCGAGCCATACGGTAAAAATAGATGTCAAAGTTCCCAGAATTCCTTCGGGGTCAAATGGGGCTGAGCGGTAGGTCCACATACTGGTAGGCCATTGATAGATATGGTCCATCGTTAAAATCTTCCTGTCAATGTAGCCAGTGGCACCCCCAATGCAATCCGCCCCATATGCGTTATCATTGTGCAAGCCTCCCGGACCCAAATAACCCCTGTCACAATCAAATGGTGGTCAATTAAAGTTAACAAAAGGTGCGGGAGCGAGTATATGTCTATGACTATGAGTTCATTCATTCAAGTGAAAGTTTACATGAGTCATATAAGCATGATAAGGTAATTTGTTGTTATAAAAATAAATTTTGATTTTTTTTTCAAAAATCATAATTGGATTATAAAAAAACCAGTTCAGTCAGCTTCTCTTACGTTGGGCATCCTGGTACACGGAGGAGGAATGTGAGGCATGTGTGGATGATCACGATAACCGCCACGATAACCCAGCCCTTCCATATGAAAAAAATATCTTGGACTGCTGCGATGTATTTGTTGTTCTGAAAATCAAATTAAAACACATTTTTTTGCTATAGATAAATGGATGGGATTTGCACAAATAAATACGCATGAGATTTTCTTTTGTAAGAGGAGCACCAACCGCCTTGATATTATTAACAAAGGCATCATTAGAGCATAACAAGACTATGGTTGCAACGACGCAGTAGCAAATTCCAAATCTTTGCAGAACCCCAAAAATTCGCAATTTGCTGAACAGGACAGGCCCTCCGATTGTGTTGAGAAAGATGCCAATAGCGATCAGTTTGAAGGAGCGGATGCCAATCCGTTTCAGAATGGTTAGTGTCGGCGTGTTTCTTTTTACTTGGGACTTGATTGACACGGGGATGCACACTAAATAAACATTTTGACATGTTAAAAAATTAGGTGAAATATAGAGTGCTTATGAGAATTATGCTCATCGTGAGATAAAAACAATAATATTTACCACCCATGATCCATAAGAACCTGAGGAGAATGAAAATATTTTTGGAGAAAATTAGAAAGCATCATGTTTTTATTTAAGTATTTAGGTCAATAATTTATCAATTAATTAATGTCTTACCAAGGGAAAACTAAATCCGCAATGTAGAGACCGTCCCACGTGGCATGTTCCAGGAAATAATAGCCTGCACCTCCGTCATTCACGAAGATCATGATAGTTATGCATATTCTATTGGGCAAATTTTAATAAAACAACTGTTCAAATGTAATTGTCGTCAAGCATCAAGGGGCACTTTGAGACTTTGTAATTATATTCACCCTCGGAATGTATCCAGCGATCGGAGACGCTGGCGAACAGGTGCTGGTGGGGCGGGGGCATTATTGCTCCCTACTGATGTTCCAGGTACAATTCCATTTTTATCTGCTCATAATCAAGGGTGATTACAGTTAATTATCGTCAATTTACTTTTATCTCGTGTTTAACAATTTGGATTTTACCTGCTGGTTTTGACTTTCCAATGACACTAAATAATTTGTACTTGTACTTTTGGAATAAGAAGAGAACTATGGATAGCCCAAGGTAGAAAAATATTGGGATGAGAAATGCTATAAAATATATTAAAGTTGAAGGAAAAATTATTTTTTAAGCTGATCTAATTGGGGCAGTAATTAATATGGATCGTTAAAGATTGATAAGACTAACGTAGGAATATGCTGACTGGATCTAGAACCGTGTCTAATTTACATAATCCGTTTCGTGCAGTCAGTTCGTAAATCCCAAATTCCCCCATTTTAGTATCAATTTGACAATACCGATTGCTAAAAAGTATCAGATTTCATTTAACCAAAAATCAAATATAATCGATTCATTTCATAAAGTAAGACGACTTAAGATTGTACTATATACCTAATATCATCCTCCAAGACGAACCCCCTACTCGAATTATGACCATCATTTTCGAACCGAAACTTTTTCGAGAATACTGTGGAGACTTTCAGTATTTGACTACCGGATGGCTCCAAAACAACTGGCTGCTCTTTTCCATCTACTGTAATCACTGTGTTCACATATGGGCACTATACCCACATCCAGAGATTAAATTAAATTGTAATTTAACACAAAATTCAATTTAATTATTCTCAAAAAAATTTGTTACCTCCAGACAGTCCTCAGGTAATTCATACAGCCATAGCTTCTCCTTGGAATCGTTTGTTACGTTGAGCCATGCCCTATCAATTTCTAATTCGTCTAGATTATACTCGCCAAACGTGGAGAATCCATGGCTCTCCACCCAGGACATTTTATAAGTTCAGAGGATCAATAATTAGCTAATTATCTGATCAATGTTAATGTTACATGTTGATCATTCTCTTGCACTTTGACATCTGTACTTACAGATTTACATGGATTGATGAGTTGCCCTTTTATCCCATAATTGCTTTATCCTTATCTTGATTTAATTCTGCACGGGGGTGGAAGATAAGCTCTTATCGGAGCTTTCACTCAGTCAATGCTGGGATTAAATGTAATTGTTTGCAGCAACAGTTAGTTGTGTGTCAGATAGAGTATGAAAATATTTGTCTTTTGGTTATATGACTGTGTCCTTTTAATCTTTAAAGCCATATAACAGGGTTCATCATCATCATCACTAGCAATGCAGGTTTTTCATGGAAATTAACGTCCAACCCTGAATGTGGATTTAGCGGGGGGTGACATTAACAAAAAATTAATTAAGGAACGGGAAGTAAAAAATCCATTCCAGCTCACTCGGCACAAATGAAATGGGAAAATCGGATGAGTAATCTTTGATATCCAAGTTAAGCAATTGTATTGCTGATAACTAACAAAATGAATACGGATCCAAACGTAATAGTATTTAATACTGTGAGTACTGTGACCAGCCCATATCAATGAATGTGACACTGACAGTGATAATGGTGCCGTTTTATGAGAATGAATTTAATCAATTTTTCATGCAATCGATATGCTCATTCATAATTTATTTCCAAGTTATCTGATATTACGGGATAATGATGCATGATGACATGCTATCGTTATCACATATACCTAATTAGGACATAAAAATAAATATAACATATATTTCGTTGGATTAATTAAAGTCATTGTCAGCTTTACACGATAAAAAAGCATCGTCGATTGTGAAGGACAACTGCTACCACAATCCACAATGCAGTGCCCCAACTGCTTTCGACAAGCCTGCAAAAATGCGTCCTCATCCTTCCATATGAGTAATGCCAAGGGAAAACAGCGTGACATAGCTCATGGGCCAAGTACAGAAATATAGAGTTCATCCCGGCTTCCAGTAAAGGTCTTCCGCTCCACAGTTTCCGGACATCGATGGCAAGATAGAGAGCGCTCAATAGGAATAGTGCAGCGGATGATGTAATCAGAACAAATGAAAGGGACCTGGATTGAAAAGTCAAAACGGAAGTATGAATAGGATTCCCCACAATCTTAGATGATTTTGACATGTTCCACTTACCACAAATTTTTATTCACGGGGATCCACCCATGGTTCAAGTAGCCCCCGCATAGACAGATCCCGATAAGTCCTGTGGACACACTCCACCCGAGAAATCTCAGCAAGCGTTCATTTGCATTTCTGTACAACAAGAGGATTATGCCGGTGTGGACGCCAAGCCATACTTGCAAAATGGATGTCAGTATTCCTAAGCTCCCCTCGGGATCAAAAGCTCCAGAGCCATATACTCGTTGAGAAGTTGGACGGCTGTGAATGTGTGGGATCCCAAATATCACTCGGTCAATGTATCCTGCTGCGCCACCAACACAGTCTGCCGGAAACGTGTTGTTATTGTGTAGTCCTGCTGGTCCTAAATAACCCCTACAAAAGAGATTTGGAGATGTAATGAAGCTGAACGGGTGTAATATGTTTAGGAGGACCATGAAGATTAAATTAGGAAGAATACTTAAAAGAAAAAAGTTTCAGATGAAAAAAAATTCTCTGCTTGATTACTTTGGACAATTTGGCACGGGAAGGAGGAAAATTAGGGAAGTGTGCAAACTGACACATAACAGTACAAAGAGCCACGGCACGGATGAAACTTTTAAGTCTTCAAAGTAGTAGCACCAGGTTGTCCGATCCTGCCAAAAAAATGTCGTTGCAATTTTAGCGTTTAGATGGGATTCTTGGAGCATATACTATACATACTTGAATTATAAAAGTGCTCATATTTTTTTTGGAATGAATTGGTACTTGGCTAAGGTGAGACGGATGAGATGACTGTGAAGATGGGAATATCGTTTTAGCACAGGCCACTAAATATAAAGTGGAGCTTATGAAGTAACATATTCCAAACCGTTGAAGTACACCGGGAAGTCGTAGATATTCCAGTTGAACTGGTCTCGCCCTTGTTGAAGTGTTCACGATAATCCCGAGAAAGATGAGTTTTATCGATCTTTCCACAATCCCCGTGAAAATTGAAGTTTTGGAGGAGCCGTGAGCAATTCTAGAGTTTATGCTGAATGGGATGCAGACACCACATATCCATAAAAACCTACGATGACAATTTTGCAAATTAAACTTTTGGATGAAGATGATGGAAGAAAGTGAGGAAGATAAATCTTTTTATTGCGACTACCATGGAAAGGCCAAATCTGCAACGTAAAGACCATCCCACGTACAATGCTGGAAAAAATAATATCCTCCTCCTCCATCATCCGCAAAAATCATTATAATAATGGATAATCTGGAACATTTGAATAAATGGTGGATGTAGGTGTAACATAATCATAACCATCGTATCTCATAACCGTAGGATATCTCACGTTACCCCCGAAAAACATCTAATGATTTCAGACGTTCTTTCGCTTGCGGATGCTGAACAACTGGAGAAGATTGTGAGTGGGAGGAAGACGAAGCTGCTGCTGGAGAGCTCCCAGGAGATTGGACGGGTTGATCATTGGATTTTGCTGGGATTGAAAAATGGCTAAAATTGCATGCAAACTTATTCGTGAGCAATGGTTGGTCTTATCCAGAATGTACTTACCTATATGACTGCTTGAACGAGCTGTTTTTTTCTTGGTGACACTTTTGCCAGAGCGTGATCGCAATGTGGGAGAAGCAGATTCCGGTTCTGGAGAAGATTTTCTCTCACTCGAGTCAGAACTATTGACCACTGGTTGATTTTCGTTGACCAATGTTTCGTTTTCCACTTGTTGGAAGGATGCCGTAAACTTCTTCAATGCACTCCAATTGAGCCAAAGAAGACAAAGTAGCAACCAGAATAGGAGTATGGCGAAAATTGCTATTTAAAAGTTTTTTAAATAGTTACATTTGCAGTTCCTTAAAAAGAATTGAATGTGAGGGATCAGCCTTTCTTACGAAAGTAGATGTTCACTGCGGCCAAATCTGTTTCCAAACTGCATTTGGTTATGCTGGAAGTAGAATCTCTCTCTTCTGCATGGATACTGTATACTCCGAATTCCCCAAAATCGCTTGCGACTTCGCATACTAAGAAGCTGCTTGAATAAATGTGAATGATTAAGAACTTACCAATCTCATTATTTTTTACATCCGTTCTTGTTGAAACAGATTGGAGATTGAAACATGATGCTAGAATTATCATGAAAGGAGAACAAAGTAAAATGAAGAGAAGT
>JAQGAH010001362.1:0-15148 GCA_034696885.1 Lepidocyrtus paradoxus
ATACGATTGGCAATAATATATTTATTTTTTTCTTAGTAAAACTATAGCATAGTCGAAGGTGAACCAAAATTGGATAATAGATAAGATGATGCAAAGTAGTTCTCATCTAAACGGAGGGACTCTGCTCTAATCTGTTGCCAAAAAAAGGGATTCAATTGTTCCATTTCTTTTTTTGTCATTGCATTATCCTCATTTTTATCGATCTGGCATGTAATGCTATAGGTATTTAATAGGAGTCGTAAATGTAGTCTCTTTTGTGTGAACAACAGAGTATGTATATGCACCTATTTACTACACCTTAATTAGCATCACAATGAATGACATTGAAAATGTTAGATTAGAGCTATCCCTTTCTCATAACACATTAATTTATAGTATTGGATAACAGTTTGTTACGTAATATAATGATCGTTAACTTGTTTGTGACATAATGTACTAGTGTTGATCAGGCGCATGTTAGTTTTGGCTAATGGAGGGTGATGATGATGATGATAAAGGTCAGTGAGTTAGTTTATTGGATGTGCTAAAAATGATGAGTGATTGATGACTGATGGTTGGCGTTGTGAAGTTCATTGGAAAAAAGGGTTTCACATTTTTGCTCTTAAAGTGCTGAATTATTTTAATTATTCGTTTTTTTCATTCATATCACATTGAAATGCCTTCAAAAATTATTTAAATTCATATCATTCAATGGTTTGATGGAAAGATTAAGGTTATTTTTTGCGTGCACGTGCTTTTTTTTTCGTTTTGGTGGTATATGGGAAATAAAAAAATAGAAAATATTAACGAACCGTTACCGTTTCAAAAACTAGCAAAAACTATGAAATTGCTATGCTTCAAAAAATAATTACGTGTATGTGGAAGTAAGTGAGCAGTTTCGAAATGACAGAGTTTGCTTCATTTTCATTGTGAAGCACCCTGAAAAGATCTATGCATGTTTAGGGTAGGCTAAGATAGTAGTATGCATCAAAGTTAACGTTTTGAAACCTTCCCGCTTGCACAGCGGCGCGGAGCGGCAACTCTAAACTGAAAACGTGTATCCTGCTTGTGCTTACTCGTGGCTAGTTACCGTTAGTGTGGATGCGTGCATCTTTCCTGTGCTTTAGTAAAGCCAAGTTTCATAATTAAATTAACAGGTCACAGAGCCCTGACCAGTTGGAAAATGCCTGCTTCAAATTTTGATATTGATAATAATATAGTCCGGCAAACCCTATCTTACACTGTTAGATTTTACACTACAAAACTGATGATGATAACTCCTTAAAACAGGAAGGGTGGTACCTCAATCCCTGACTCACAGAATCCGCTATAGCCAAAAAACATCGAACATGGAATAGAAAACTTGTATAAAAGTAAATACGATGCACCTTGAATTTGAAAAAAGACCCAGCAACAAAAATCTTTGCAATTTATATATTTATTCATATAAAAACCTTTTCAATGTGGCTTTGCTTTTTCCTATTTCTTTTCCAGAAGTGAAAATTTGTTATCAGTTCAGATTTCTCGACTGTTTGGTACTTATTGGTAAAATCAACACATGAAGATTTATATCTGTAGATCGTAAAAAGGACCAGTATCAATAAACTGATTCGCCAGAAACAAAACTTTTTTCTTTTAAAATCCTCTATTCAGATTGAAAAAATATAATATGGGATCAGACAATTTCTCCAGGACAAGATCTTCAAGATTCTTATTCTACTTTTCTACAGCAAAAATAAGTTTAGGCGATATCGGTCGATCCGATATTACAAAAATGCGCTATACATATGCATATCAGGCAGATCAGTTTAAGCCAAGGTATACTATTGAAAGCTAGATAAGACTCCTTTTGGCATTTATTTCCTCGTTTGCTTACCTTATGAATGGATATGGTTGGTTTAAAAATTGGATTGTGAAAATCCATATATTTTCCAGATGGAAAGGATGTAAGGGCTTTCCCTCCTCTGTCTGCTTTGCATTCAAGTAGTTTGCAAGTCTTTTTGGCGAAATGGCGAATAAAACTTTGTTAGAGATAAGGCTCTAGACACAGCGGAATAATAATGGCTGTTTGATATGTGTGATGCGAAATACATACGCTTTGGGATATCTTTTAAAAAAATACTGCATTTTGCTTGGAGGACTACCTCATTGAGAGGAGGAACACCAGAAAAAAGGTATAATTTCAATTACCAACCCAATTTCAACCCAACTAACCAAATGTCCCTATTACACATGACTTAATGAACAATCATGATTATCATGAGTAGTCGCATACATTTACTTCCAATTACAGTTGACATTAATTGATTGGTATAGCTCCCCAGTTTACGTTACTTTAGGGTAATAAATGGCATTGTAAATAATTGAGGAAGTTTGTTGCAAAGCTTCATGTATTTTTAGACAGACAAGGTAAATATCGTCAGAATATATTTATCCTTCAGCCTTCCGCTTTATGGTAGTCCATCAACGTAGCTTTATATCCGTCCAGATATTTCAAACTCGCAGAACGAGGCCGTCTTGGAAAGGCAACGTACCTATTTATCCATCACTTTTACTTCACTACATCTGTTTACCTGGGGCAGAATAACGATCCATCCACCGACAGCCTGTCCATGTTGCATAACAAGCGGAAAAGCAGTCAATATGCTAATCGTATTTTAAGCAGAACGTGAAGCTAAAATATATAAACTAGGAGTTTGGTGTATTCATTATTTACTAAATAAACAGGGCACTTTTCTGAAATGAAGTTCTGAAAACATTTTCCCCCTCCTAGTTCAGTTCACTTCCTCCCCCGCCTCTCTCATTTCGGAGAGGAAGGGATCATCAGCACCGGAACACGTTTCTGGCCCTTTAATACTCTATTTCCCTGTCTCAACTAGGTCAACCAACTCACTCGCAATCTTCCTAGCTGGCATATTGTACGAGAGGAGTACATTGCACATTATGCATTCCTCAAAGTACCCATGTGCATCTAAGACCTTCCCTGCATTACGAATTCTTAAGGAGGGGAAGCCAACCACAAGCGGATCTTGTTGTTCCAATCTGCCTTCTGACTATGAATGATCTGATAAGCACATACGGTATCAAGCATTATATGGCGCTTGGGCTCCGAATGGGACGATTAGAATGCGAATCAGGATGGATGAGAAAACTCATTTTCCTCTTTAGCATCAACATCGTCTTTACGTTCCTTCCCTGTTGATAATGCCAAACTAGGTATAAGTAAGTGGAGCACAAGAAGCTAATTTATTTAGCACAGGTTTAGGCACACACGTGAAGTTCAGCCCGCGTTTGCAAAAAGTTTTTCATGTAGTTTTTGTACACTTCTCGTTGACTGTTTAGTTAGGTAGGTGAAGTTTTCTTTGCCAAAAAAATACAGCAGAGCCTTGACAGCATAACTGTGTATGGGCATTACTACACCCACACGACGATTTTCACTTCCTTAATGTTTCATTTTCCTTCCTAACTTTAGAATCTCCGGAGGAGTTACCAACTATAGCTTGTTGTTCCGTTGTTGAAGATGGAGAGATTGAGAATAGACTGTATCAAAACTAGGGAATCTGAACGTTACAACAGTTTTCCGTGTTTTGTTACTGCATTTGAGTTACTTTTCTATATACAGTTGGCTTATAGAGCATATACAGAGTAGGAATCCGGATAGTTTTGAAAATGTTTGGAACGACCAGTTTTTTTTATCATTTCCATCAAGCGAAAAGTACGAAATGGTCATTGTCATGAAAATGGTTTTCCAGAACTAATGGTTGGAATGGGTGAAGAAGTAAAATAGAAAGGACCTAGTTTTATATGACGCCCTCTCCAGTCGAGTTTCATCCTTTTCCAAAGTCACTCCAGAAAGGGAGGAAACTCTTAATAAACGAGTAAGTAACCACATAGGCAAGTCATCAACAGAATATTTTAAAGCTTTCCCCTACTTGGCGTACTCCGACTCCCCGCAGTTGCGTTCCCTAAACTTCTGCTCTGGATCTGAGAAGACATGGACATGGAGAAATGCACTGGCACGTTAAAGTGAACGTGTAAGAATAATTTTATAAACTAGTAATGCCACACGTATATAGCATTGGACAATTTACATAAAGCATTTTACATTTTATTAATGTTCCCCTCTGTCTCCTCCACACTCCCTTTCTTGGAGAAAGCGTGTGCAGCCTTTATATAACTGGGGAATATACAGTTTCATATGGAAGGGGATTAAAAAGGTAACTTGACTCCGTCGCGCATCGTGCTGGGGAATCAAGCAGCGTCATATTCATTCATCGCATGTTTCGAGAAAGTCATCACGATCTTACTACGCTGTGCTGAAGGTGGGCTCGTGTTACACTTTATGAATTGGGCTTGTAGTTTCATTTCTCCGTTTTACGTCTTCATGTCCCATTCCAGTTTAATGTGAGCGTTGCATGTAAACAAGAGGGAAAACTAAGGATGATGATGTTTACCTTCGGAGTAATTGTAATTGGACACCTTCGCCTTGAAAGAACTGGCTTTCCCAGAAGTACTCCTTTCACTCAAACAAATTGAATAAAACTTCATTTTAGAAAATGTGGAACATTGAAATTGTTTTGAAATGAAATTACTTATTTTACAGCAATTTGAAACTTTGTCCTGATCCGTTTGTCTTGACTGATCTGGAAAATGATATATAAACAGGATATATCATAAAATGAAACGCGCATGTCGCATATTTAATATTGATAAAAGTTATACTTCCCTCTCCCAATTAACAAAAGCAGAGAAAAGCCCTCCATAAAAACAGTGAAAATGGTGAGAGGCAAAGACAACCCAAGAATGATGGACTTTTTCCCCCACTCATTTACAATCCTCTCTAAAAAGTCTAAGCCCAGAAGAATAGGAGGGTGGTTGGGGTTTGCTCCTGCTTTTCATATGAAATTCTTTATGCTAGTTTGTGTCCTCGTCGTTAGTGCTCTGGCATGGTGTAGCAAAGATAGTGACAATGATGATGTGATGATCATAAGAACGATAATAATGACAATCCAGTAATGGCATGAGCTTTATAGACCACAGAAAATATGATAATAATAATGATTCCCCGTATTCTCTGTCGGCATGAATGAGCCAAGGAGAAAGCCCTGACGATGATGATGCCTAAGGACAGCGATAATAAATAGGTTATAATTCCAAAAAAGGAGAAAGTAGCTCATATGGAACGCTTGTGTATCATCTAATGCTATCCCGCTAATGGAAGCTTCAGTGATGATAATGATAATGATGATAATAGTTAGAAAAGGCAATTTGTATCGGAATTTTCTCCACATGTATTCATGTCCTTAAGATCTTTGCTCAATGTATGGATCAGTTGTATGCTCAGCAGTGTTGGTCTTTTATATACATGGGGAAATATGAAACTCTTTAATGGTCTGGCGTCCTGTGGAATGATGGTCTGATTATGGTGGGTTGGGTAGCCCCTAATGGGGGTAGGATGAGCATAGCAAAAAATCGTAAAAAACGTGCAAGTGAGAAACTGGGATATGTAGGCTGGTCCCTTTCCGTTCAGCTTGGGAAATTTTGCAAGTCTTTTACTTTGCATTTTCATTTTGTTGTGTTCGATTTTTTTGGAGCAAAAAGACATTGTTGAGTAGGTGAAGCTAAACAGTTAATGACAAGGTAGCATGATGATCCTCATTTTTGCTTTGTGGTGTGGTCTAAAGTATGTATATAGTAAATGTGACTTGCCTAAATATGTCGATTCAGTTTTTTTGCAATGTGGAAAGCACCTACTTATACTGATCATTTTCTCCGTTTTAGTTCTGCCTACCCTTGGCACTATTTTTACGCAAAGGAAAGGACTTCTGTTGGAGTGGGGATTAGAGAGGTCCATGCACACGAAGGAAAGATGATGAAATGACTTCAAAGGGATGGTGAGAAAAACGTGCCGTTACTTCCAGGAATACATATGAAAGAAAACACTGTTCTTGCACATATTGAGGAGGGGAAATGTTGCTTACTTTCAGTTTTTTTAGGGCAGTAAGCAAGCTGCATACGAATTCATGAAAGGTACTTGGACACTGGACACACATGTCGATGTGCAGATGTCTGTTTGACATATTTCTTTGAAAAAATAAAATCTAAACTGGGCCAGCTCAACGGTATTTCTTCTGAAAATGTTAATGGGAAAAGTTGTCGAAAAGAGCAATCGTAGTCAGGCACTGTTTCGCTGCGTAAAATAATTGTCATTTGCTCCAGTACTCGCTGGCCTCCTTTCTCTTCCCATTCAATGCTCAATAGTTCACACGTTGTTCATTGTCTGATGAGATCAGTCTTTTCTGCTCCAACGGCCATTGTCAAATTCTCTCTGTTTTCCGCTTGTCCGATTGCTGACGATGAAAGAGTCGACCTCGACAATCGACACATATGGTCATGTAGAAGAACAAACGACGAAGGGAGGAAACGAGCAGAGTAAGATAAACAGATGTAAAACAACAAGAGACGCATTATATTACTCTCGAGCAGGAAAACTTTCCCTTTTCCCAACTCATGAACATGATCGGTCGATAGTTGAAGAGTCTGACGGGGTGTATTTCATCTTTGGAAGCGGAATGCAAGAGCAAATATTGAAATGGGCTTCATCTTGTGTCCCGTGCGAAGTGCGACGATATCTCAAACACTACACTTTGTTTTTTATGTGTAGCTGAGTAACTCAAAATTATCTCATTTCAATTTATAAGCCCACATGTTTACAACTAAACATATACGATTACCATTAGTTTACGTGCATTCCATCTTACTACCCAAACGCTATCTATTCCGACATGTACATTCCATTTTAACGGGCGGGCTCTCACTCCCTTTCATCACTCTTGACAAGCGGTATCTATATCTCCTTCACGCTCTAAAACCTCTTCTCGCCATTACTTATCCCACCTACCGTAGCCCCGTTGGTAGCAAACCCTCTTCCACCCATTTCCAACGGGAAGCTAGAGACCGGAACTCAACACCTCATTTATCTTTTATCCCGGCTGTAAATGAATCCCTTCTCCTTGCTCCTAGTCTCTTGCTTATTTTCACACGTTCCTTTTAATTGTGGCTTTTGTAATTATTGCTCGTATCAAGCAGCAGCATGTCTTTGAACAATGAACACAATGAATAAGGATGGTCGTTATTTAAAGCCTTCCAAGTCTGGTAAATAACCAGATCAAATCATATTTAGGCTCTCGGAGAAATTTCTTCCAAAATGTCCTTTTTTTAGCTTTCATACGTCAGCTCACCTATCTATGTGTATATATGTTAATGTGACTTAAGAAGGGATAGTGGCTTAAGAATGGACTTGAGATAAAAGCAGCCTTTTTACTATATGTTATGCCCTTTGAGGAGTCAGCGAGAAATAATTGCCATTGCCACTCCTTTCCCTTTTTGGTAAAATGTCATAATATATCACCTTCTTTTTTCTGCTTGGCTGAGCCAGCAGCCTTCCCAGGAATAAAATTGTATATGAGATCCAGTATCCAGCCAGGGTAAAAGCTAGTTCGGTGTGGTTTTTGGTTTTTCAGGAGTGAAAGGTTCTGTGCTACAGTGGTGAATTGGTAAATGGGATGAGTTAAGAGCTACGAAGTATGAATGGGGTGGAGTGGGAGCGGTGTAAAAAACGAAAAGCAAAAACACCAGAAGAGATTAAGCTGTCTTGGAAGTTTTTCTGATGGGGCTTTTTGCATGGCTTGGCTTCCCTTTTTTGGGGATGATAATGTTGATGTTTCTATTTCCTTTTGTACTTATGGGATCTTTCCGGCTTTTGTTTTTATGCTGATTCTCGAGTACAATGTACATCTATATAGGTAGAGAAAGTGGTTCTTATACTTCCAAAACAATATCTCAGCGAACCGTCCATGAACTAAGTAAGCATCCGCCGGACAAAGGTTATTTCGGACAACGAGTGCTCTTCTCAAAATTAGCTCAAATTCAGAAATCTCAATCTTTTTATCAAAAATAAAAATTATTATTAGGTATGTATGATATGAACCTTTTTTCAATGATATGTATCTACTCTTATACTTACTAAAGAATTTCAACGAGAGTCTTGAAATGTTAACAACATTTTGGTTTGTTAGGAGTGGTGACAGAACAAGCTGAGCGCATGCTTTTATACACTTCTGCACTCTGCAGGTGCAGTGCAGCGCAGGAGAATAGTATTATGTTTCATGAATTCTATAGTCATAAACTATTCTTGGAATATTTAGTACTAAACGTGTCTTTCTGGTTATTGGAACTTGCTTGAGCTACGACATCGGCTAACCGTCCATGGACTAAACTAGCCATCCACAGCTATACAAACTAGCGACCGGATACAGTACATGTATCCTACACAAAGTTTGTTTGGTTCAAGTTGGTGCTAAAAATCTTGTACCGTTCTTTTAAATATTAGAAATCAATATTTTATCTAACATATGCATATGAAAATATGTATGTTATGAAAAATGTAAAAGAAGCTTACTACAATACGTGTCGACTTTTGATGCAATGATTAATGTGGTTGCACTGATGAAGTCATCGTTTCAGAAATTACCATTTTAAAACATTTTGCATTTTTTATACGAGGAGGTTTCAGAAATTAATGTCCGCTCTAAATTTATCAATATCTCCGAGATATGCAAGTAAAAAAGTTCAAAATTTCCTGTGTATATAATAAACATATCTACCAACATCCTTACAAAAATTAGCCATAAAGCTTAATTCATTTTAAAGTTAGACTCATTCAAAGTAGCAACATGGATTTTCCAAAGGAGAAGTGGAGGGCAAATATTAAGTTTCTCTATTTAAAAGTACGTCTGCCAAAATACGCTTGGATTACCTAAGCCAGAGATATTTTGCATGGAGGTAATGGTTAATATGAGCTTACTTCCAAGGAAAAAAGTTGATCAGAAAACTTACTTTACTTGGCTGTATGCAGTTTTAAACACAAAACAGCTTGCACCCACTTTTTCGATTTTTTCGACGTAAACTCAAATTGTTATAACTCTGAAACAGGATAAGCTACCAACAAATTTTTTTGCATGGACACCAATACATATTTATGTACTCTACCAGAACATAAAATTCTAGGTTCTTAGGGGTACGTATAAGGTTGTAAGAAATGGAATACTTTATAAGTGACATGTTTTCTTGAAACCTCCTCGTATAAAATCCAATCACAAGAATTTCTAGCTGTTTTCATATTGAGCATTGGGTGCCAAATAATCATCACTATTGTGTGCTAATTAACTAAAGTTGATTTGGCTCAGCTTTGGGGGTAAACATTTTGCTTTGTTGTTTTAAATATTAGAAATCAATATTTTTTCTAAAAAATTACAATTTTTTTTTTGCACTTTTTGGCTTTTTTCAAGTGTTGCCGTGAACCGATTTTGCTGGTTAACGAACTCGATTCCTAACTTTGTCATAAACTAATGCTGACAGAGAAAAAGTTCAAAAAATTTCAAAACTGTAGGCGCTATCGTGTTTACGGACAGACAGACAGACTGCCCAGACGATCTTAGTAACTTGCATTTCACCTAACGGTCGCAAGTTAATTAAGCGGCAAACAATAGTTAATTCTTCAGTTCTTAATAGGCACATTTAGTGCTAAATATTCCAAGAATAGTTTATGACTAATGACAATTCATGCGAAATGCTACTCCGCTGCTGCACCTGTTGTTGGAGAAAAGTATAAAAGCCAGCGCTCAGACCAGACTGCTCTACAGTCTTTTTTTTTGTCACCATTATAACCGTTTACAGATGAAACTCCTTCTTAGCTTTATAAGTTTACATTCGAAATAATTTGTGAGTAGATTCTGGATTGCAACAAATAAGTAGCTGTGTGATACTAATCGAAAGCGATTTGTATCAGGGACTGCAAATTAACTTTCACAATGGTATATATATAATATACTTGTTGGGATTTGGAACTAGAATTTCAAAAATAAATACGTGACTTTTCTGAGAGCAGAAAATGCACTCGCTCAATGTTTCTACTTGTTTGGCCTCCATTAATTTCGTTTGCCAAAGTATCTTTGCGTTGCATTTATGAAAGTTGCGGAAACACCGCATTACCATTACGTATCATATTTAGAGAAAATTTCTTTGTCATTCGGCTTATACAGATTACGATTACAACATACATTTTCTACGTCACAGGTAGAGATATATGTACGGATTAATGAGTGCCTTGCAATTATTTACCCATAGTGAGCCTTCACACTTTCCATTTCTCCCTTACCAAATACAAATCCTTTCATCACACTTGGATAATGATCCATATATGGTAGCTCATGTATACTGAAAAAAATCAAGCTCCCGTTCCAACATGGAAACAAAGCCCCAACTGCATTCCATCTTACACTACTACTGCTAATCCTGTCAACTCAGTGAGCAAATGCTAAATGAACTTTCATACTACAACTTTGTACTATCATCAACTACGTGTGTATTTGTATTATGCACAACATGCAACAAAAATCAGTTCCACCTCCCCATTTCGAAACAAGAGAGCACCTCCATGGATCCTTGCATACCAACCACCACCGTCATGCAATGGCATGCCATTGTGTGGCTTCTTTTGCGGTTGCAGTCTTTGGCTCGTATTCTTCCTAAATGAGGGGAAGAGACTATCTTTTATGATCTCTTGTTACCATCCTTGCTCAACCTGGAATCTGGATTGAAAATCTTTTCTCCCAACCTTGCTAAGGACGTGTGTGGTCGTTCCTCTAGTCTGATATGATCTTTCATTAAAGCACGCATACATAGTTAACAAAACCATTTGTGAGCTTCTCCAAGTCTCTCTCCCCCTCTAATCATCTGCAACTATCTATGCAAGTGGCTTTCCCCAGCCTGGAAACTTTTTTTCATACACATGAGCTCAGTCTCTTCCCTTCTGGGACTAATAAAGGTGAAAACGCGGAGTGATTGAGGGAAAAAGGGAAACAAGCTTGGCTATACCTATACCTTATGCATATTATCTAGAACTTTTTTCTTTCTACGCTTGAAGGAGAAGACAATGGAATGGAAAATGAAAGCAGTCTACACACCACGATCAACGTTTTCCCTCTTCTGTCGACACCGGTCTGGTCTGCTGTGGTGAGGGTTTGTGGCTGAGAAGGAGGGAGATGATGATGATGATGCTAATCCTTCTTTCTTGCTTAACTTTTCCCGTGTAGTCGTAATCTCATCTCGCACTCATATTTTTTTTCTCACCACCCTACCTCACCAATCTCTTTCCTAACTGAAACCACCTTAAGATGTGCTGAGGTTTCCTCCAACATACTTGGAACTTACTGAACTGGAGTAGTTTTTTTTCAAGAGTAAAAAAATCATTTAGCTTGTTTCAGCTATGCCTTCACAAATGCATACGTATAGCTAACGTAGCTATCTGAAGAAAAAAAAGGTGCTTCCACTTCGTCGTTTTAACTCACTTTGTTTTTTCACTTCAACTGGCAACTAATCATGAATCTTCCATATTGTACAAAAATGAGATGAGGAGAGAGAAAGTCGATTTTTATTGGGTTGGGTTGGGGGCTAAAGAAAAATTCAATTTTCTTCCCAAACTGCTGCACATCAGCTTAATGCTCTCATCTACATCCACATACACTTATAGGTATTTGAAGTTATTTGATCACGTCCATGCAATACCTATCTCATTGTCCATATTTTCCCTTGCCTGCATTTGGGACTAAATCTGTGTGATGCATCTCGTAAGATTTTCTATTCGGGGTTAAGAAATTTCGTTTTAAATTGTGTGTTAGCAGATGCAAGATTGGGTGAAATAAAGCCATTATTGTAAATCTGATGAAGGAATAGATTAAGGCAGAAAAATACGATAGTTTTTTTTTGAAATGTAAAATTTTGTGATTGCCCTTCAAATACTTTACATTGAGCATTTTTCCATGAGCCCCATTCTCTGTTCATGCATTTCCTCATTTGTCTATTTCCCCCACCCACGTTTGACGTTACGAGTAAAAGAAAGGATGAAGGAAGATGAGAAGAGTAACAAGTATAAACGAATTTTTTTTCCTTTTTTTCCAAAGGAAAGTATTTTTTTTTCTAGAGAAATCCTCTCCAACTCAAACCAATCAAGTGAAAATCCAACTTTTTATACAAAAGTCATTCTTCCTCCTTTCACTCATTCCACTGTTATTTGTGGCGGATTATCCCGCTCATCTATCCCCTCTTACGAGAAAGGAAGATGAAAAGACTCTCGGAGAAAAGTTACTCGAGAATTGGAAGTGGCTGTCATTTTTTTTTCATCTCATTCTTCTTTCTCTTATCCCGGTTTAAAAGAAAGTGTTCATTCTTTCTTTATTGAAAAGGCAGAAGAGAGTGGGCCTAGTTGAGCCAGTTTCCTCAAATTGAATGGGGATGATCATGTAATTACTGACAGGATGAGATTTCCTGACAATGATGATGATGACTTTAAAAAAAAATACCCCAAAAGTTTCTCCTTTATTTTTCCAGTGGTGAAGCAATCTTACGAGACGAGAGTGCAGGCGCCACGGACTGTGAATGGGTTCCCAGCCATTTTGGAGTGCTTGGTGAATCCTTCCTTTGTGAGGGATTACGTTATAGTAACCTCCTGGGTTAGGGATAAATCCTTTAATATCCTGCCAACTAGTCCCGGCCCGTCGACAATTGTTGACTCCTCGTCTGATAACAAATATCACATGATGTCAGATGGAAGACTGCTCATTTGGCAAGTGGGACCACAGGAGTCGAGGTTCAGCTATCAGTGTAGGACGCTGCATAGGCTCACAGGACAGACTTCGGTTAGTCCGCCGGGGAAGATAGTTACTTTCGGTAAGTTCGAGTGATATATGTCACGTGAAAAAATAATAATTTCTTTTACTTTACTATCTTGATCTTGAGTATTTCAATTCAATGAATAAATTAATCCATTACATGTTTTTTCTTTAAAATTTTAATGAATATTTAGTCCACATTTTAAAAGTAATTGTTTACCTCTTTCCTGCTCCTTTTGACAGATGAAGACAGACCGTCCCGCCCCATGATTCAGTATCGTTTGAGTAGCATCGTGGCCAAGGAGAATGAGCAAGTGGTGCTGCCTTGTTTCGCCCACGGTCTTCCAAAGCCTTCGTATAGGTAAGGGAGATCCACTTTCCAAATGTGCTTCACGACAAACTATAAATTGAAGTGTTATGCTCCCCCACCTTACAAATTCTCCATCATGGTGTATAGCTCAAGACATTTCTAAGAAATTGGAGAACTCTTAAGTGAGTGTAATAAGAATGGAATCGCGTGTAACTTTGGTATTAATCATCTTCTCCTTTTCCCCTATTCTTAACTTTCTTCTTTTGAATGGATGGGGATATGGCGTGAGTAAGTCGTCTTCTATTTTTCCATGCTCCCTCGAGTCGGAACCCGTCAGGGAGGAAAAAGACTTAATTAACTAATTAATTAAGATAGATATCCAATTTCATTCTCTGCCTTCCAGAGTTTTTCTAGAAATGTCAGAGCCATAAAATGAAAGTTTCACTGAGGATGAGGGAAACTTGTCCTTTAAAAACTAAATAGCGCAGTTATTTCTTTTACCAAAACCATTAAAGCAAATTATGAATTCCTTCTTAAGAGCTTAAATATTCGACTTCCGGAAAGTAATCTGATCCACCTCACGCATTACTCATGTTTACGCAGGTGGTTCAAGAAGGAAGGCTCGAGACTGACGTCCGTTCTAGACGACTCTCCTGATGAGTCCGGACACCACAGCCCCATGTATCACTCCTCACCCTCCGACCCGGTGAGAAGTCTTCTTCCATCCCATTATCAGTACCCGTCTTCCTCATCATATCATCATGATAGCAGTAGTCTCCCCAGTGCCGACTCCCATTTAGCTGGCGGAAGTAGCAACAGCGGAGGAGCCTCGTCTTCCTCCAGCTCCTCAATACTCGCTAGCTCATCCGGAATGAGGCTTTTGCACGGAGCCTTGATCATAAATTCAGTCAAAGTGGCTAATAAAGGCCTGTACCTGTGTAATGTGTCCAACTCGGAGGGAAGTGAATTGCTTGAGGTAAATTTTCCCCCCTTTGACGTTGACAAATGAGAGTCATTTCCAGTTTCAGCTGTAGCTCCGCCATACCGAACTAACGCTTTCTTGAAGACTTTGCACACCACAGTTTTCCCCCTTTTTTCCGTAGCGAATAACTCGGACGAATATTTTTTCCACTTTATGTCTTACAGATTTTTGTTTTGTTTTTAGCCTCTAGTATATAGAGTTCCCTTATGCACGCACGAGTTTCTGCCACAGTTGTAACAAGTTGCCGGAAAAAGTAAATGTAGAGTGTGAGAAGGTGAGTTTAGTTAGCCGCTTAAACACTCAACGGAAACTTGATACCTTTCATGTTCCTTCCCAATCAGCTTCCTGTGCTAAAACCACCACTTTCCCTGCATTTACTTTCCCACTATAATTAGAATCGGGGGGTGTCGGTAGTGTATTTAAAGTTTGGGTCATATATTTTACTTGCGTAAACTGTGCTGAAGTGATAAGTTATACTCATCCTGCGCCCTTATTTACTCCCACCTATATATGTACATGTATGAGCCGTTGGAAATTTTTCATTTTTGCTTTCACCGCTTCCTCCCCGACCCAAAAATAGCTCATCCTAAATGTGACTACTGCGGATGATGATACTTGTACTTTTTTTACAACAACAGCACTAACTCTTGTGGCTACTTATAATTAAATTGCTTTTTCTTTCCTAAAACAACACCACTTCTCCCATTAGCCTCCTCTTCATGTTCTTTAAGACAGTGTTTGCTACTTTCACTTTTTCATCGCCAGTTCCTCTTCCCTTCTGCTTTTTCCTCTTTTGGAGCAACATAAACACGATATAAGTGGAACATGCTCTTGAGCTCTGTACAATAATGTTTCCGTTCCTCTTTCAAAAGTTTGTTTTTTACTACTCAGGAAAAATGCTAAGCAAGCAAGAAGCAAGTTAGTTAGTGACTTGAGCAGAGTTACTAAATTCCCTCTAACGAGATGGTATGCATAGGATGGGATGTACCTGTTTGGTTTGGAGTAGAAATAACTTTCAGCTTGGCCGTGTTGTTTTTTTACAAGGTACACATTAAATTCCGCCCGCATTTACATAAAACGTTTACTATTATTACCCTCCCGTCAAGCCTTCCTGAGGAGAATGTGCAGTAATGGCTTTCGTAGTTT
>JAQGAH010001363.1:0-15140 GCA_034696885.1 Lepidocyrtus paradoxus
TTAAATAAAAGAAAAAGTATATTTATTGAAAATATATTATTTATTGAAAATATAAAATTATTATATATTATAATTAAACATATATATATATATTAAATTATTTATTAATATTTAAAATTAAATAATTAATCAAGAATAATAAAAATTTAATTAACAAACTAGGATTATAACTCTCCTCCCTCCAAATAATTTAAGTAAATTGGAGGGAGGAGAGTTATAATCACCTTCGGTTTTACTAGAAAAGTTTGATTCTTGCTTAAAGTTTGAAATTTAATAGTTTATACATGTATTTCGGCAGTATTTAATGTTAAACAATAATTAAATGATTTAATTAATTTATTAAGAATTAAATAAATTTAGTGCCAGCATTTGCGGTTAGACTAAAAATTGATTTAATCTTATTTTAATTTTGTTTTGAGATATGTTTAATAAATAATGTTTAAAATAAAGTGAAATTTATTTAATTCAAGAATATTTTATTAATTTACAAAGGTAGAATTATTATTAAACCTGGATTAGATACCCTGTTATTAAATTTATTTAATCGGGTAGTATGAATCTGAAACCCAAAGAATTTGGCGGTAAATTATTTTTTAGAGGAACCTGTTCTTTAATTGATACCACACATGATTTTTAGCCTTGACTTAAGTTTATATACCTTTGTAATAAAAATTAAGCTGCAGCTTAATTTTAAAATAATTACTTATTATTTAGTACAAATCAAGGTTTAGTTTATAGTAAGGGAGAAATGGGTTACTGTTTTATTTATAGTGGGTAAAAAAGGATTTAAAAGTAATTAATTAGAACTTATGAATAAATTCTTAATTTATGTACATATCGCCCGTCGCTCTAATTTTTAAATTAGATAAGTCGTAACAAAGTAGATGTTTTGGAAAAAGTATCTAGAAAGTGAAATAGAGCTTGAAATTAAGTGTTTCATTTACAATGAAAAGATTGCAATAAGTTTGTGTATTTTAATAAATTTGATGGATTAATTTTTAAGTTATTATTTTTTTAGTAGCTATAAAAGAAGTTATTTTTTGTTAAAACCGAAGGGGGTGTTTTAAATATATTAAAATTATTAATAATTAATTTTGGTTATTACTTTTTGTATCAATGAAAATTTAATTATACACTTTATGTGGTTTTCTCGAAAGTTGGTGGGCAAATAAAATTTAATAAATTCGTGGTATAGAATTATTTGAAGTTTTATATGAAACGAAAAATTTACGTATTAATTAATATCTAGTTGTATAAATAAATTTATTTTTTAAGTTGAAGAAAATATAAAATAATTAAAAATTTAATAATCAATTTATATAATTAGGGGGTAAGCTTTTAATTTTGTATTTCATAAGTTAATATAAATAAAATAAATTATTAAGGCTTAAAATAAGCTATACTTGAGTGATATGTGTATTTTTTATGTTATAAATTTAATTATACTTTGAAAATTAAAATACAGTATAACATAAACGTTAAATTTTTAGATTTAATGATTTTATTAATATAAGGAATTTATAATAAATAAAATTATGTTCAAAATTTCATTTATGAATTTAGCCATTTTTGGCTAGTCTGTTTAACAAAAACATTTCTTTGGGTGTAAATAAAAAGTAAGGCCTGCCCACTGTATAAATGAAGGGCCGCGGTATTTTGACCGTGCTAAGGTAGCGTAATCATTAGTCTTTTAATTAGGGAATGGAATGAATGGTTTAACTGGTCAGGGCTTTATAAATTAAAGACTTAAAATTTAAGGTTTAAGTGAAAACGCTTAAAATTATTTAAAGGACGATAAGACCCTTTAGAGCTTAATAATACTCTCCCTGAAGGAATTCGGGGGGGTTCCCTCAGGGAGAGTATTATTTTGTTGGGGCAACATTAGAATAAGTATAACTTCTGACTACTCGTTTAAATTTATATTAATCTTTAAATTGAAACATAAAATAGTTACCTAAGGGATAACAGCGCTATAATTTTGGAGAGTACTTATTGATAAAGTTTTTTGTGACCTCGATGTTGAATTAAGAGATCTATTAAGGGCAGCATCATAATTAGATAGTCTGTTCGACTATAAAATTCTTACATGATTTGAGTTCAAACCGGTGAAAGCCAGGTTGGTTTCTATCCTTAGAGTGAAAAAAGTAGCTTCTAGTACGAAAGGGCCGAGGGTATAGCTGTCAATCTGGCTAGATTGGCAGATTAGTGCAGTTGACTTAGATTCTTTATATAAATTTATTATTTATCTGGTAATTTTATTTCTATTAGATATAATTAGAGTTCTAATTTCTTATCTATTTATTGTTGTAGGAGTTTTAGTAAGTGTGGCTTTTTTGGTGTTGCTTGAACGAAAAGTGCTTGGCTATATTCAACTTCGTAAGGGACCTAATAAGGTGGGGTATGGGGGTATCCTACAGTCTTTTGGGGATGCTATTAAGTTGTTTATTAAAGAGCAGTTTACAGCTGTAACTTCCAATTTAATTATTTATTTTTTATCTCCTGTTGTAGCTTTATTTTTAGTTTTAATTTTATGAATAGTATTTCCTTACGAAAGATTTTTTTTAAATTTTATGTTTGGGGGGCTATTTTTTTTATGCTGCACTGGGTTTGGGGTTTATATTTTAATAGGTAGAGGTTGGGCCTCTAATTCAAATTATGCTTTACTTGGGGCCACCCGGGGGGTGGCCCAAACTATTTCTTATGAAGTGAGATTGGCTTTGATTTTTTTGAGCTTAATTGTTATGGGGGGTTCCTTTCAGTTTAAAGCTCTCCTCGCGGCTCAAACTTTAGTATGATTTTTATTCGTTAGTTACCCATTGTTTCTTTGTTGGCTAGTTTCCTGCCTAGCAGAAACCAATCGGACTCCCTTTGACTTTGCTGAGGGGGAGTCCGAATTGGTTTCTGGATTTAACGTAGAGTACGGAAGAGGGGCGTTTGCTTTATTGTTTCTTGCGGAATATGGTAGTATTATTTTTATAAGTTTTTTAACAGTTTGTTTATTTATAGGGGGGGTTTTTCATTTTTGGTTAATATTGAATTTTTTGGGGGTGGCTTTTTGTTTTTGGTTTATTTGGGTTCGAGGAACTTTACCCCGGTATCGTTATGATAAATTGATATACTTAGCTTGAAAAAGTTTATTACCCCTATCTTTGTTGTTTATATTACTTTATTTTGGTTTAATTTTAGGGGGGTAGCTGAAATTTAAAAAGAAAAATTATTAAGAGGATTGAACTCTTTTTGGTTACTTTCAAGGTAACTGCTTAAACATTCAGCCAAATAATTTATTTTAGTTGAGGGTGCGGTCTCATAGTTTTAATAGTATTGGGTTTATTAAAAAATAAATAAAGTAGATAATAGTTAATAATTGGCCTAAGATTAGATAAGGTTCTTCGGCGGGGCGGGCCCCAATTCAAGTTAAAAGTAGCACTGTATTAATAAGAATTCAAAAATTTATTTTAGATATGGGGTAATGTTGATTTCCTTGGGTATTACTTTTTTGAGAGAAAGGAAGAATAAATAAGATTGATACCGATGCAATTAAGGCGGCTGCACCTCCTAATTTTCTTGGGATGGATCGAAGAATTGCGTAAGCAAAAAGAAAATATCACTCTGGCTGGATATGTACGGGGGTTACGAGGGGGTTTGCCGGGATAAAATTTTCTGTGTCCCCTAAAAGAAAGGGGTTAGTTAGGACTAGTATAGTTAGTAATCAGCCTATAATAATAAACCCTATGGTGTCTTTGGAAGAGAAATAAGGGTGAAAAGAAATTTTGTTAAGATTAGAGGGGGTGCCTATCGGGTTACTTGAACCTGTTTGGTGAAGGAATAAAAGATGAATTATAGTTAAGCCTGCAACAATAAAGGGGATAATAAAATGAAAAGTAAAAAATCGTGTTAAAGTGGCATTATCTACAGCGAACCCTCCTCAGATTCATTGAACTAAGGTTTGCCCTAAATAAGGAATGGCGGAGAGTAGATTAGTAATAACAGTTGCAGCTCAGAATGATATTTGGCCTCAGATTAGTACATAGCCTATGAAAGCAGCCCCTATTACGGCTAATAGAATAGCTACACCGACTAACCAGGTGTGTGTAAGTTTATAAGAAGCATAATATATTCCACGGCCTGCATGGGCGTAAAGGCATAAAAAAAAGAAAGAGGCACCGTTGGCGTGTATAGTTCGAATTAATCACCCATAGTTTACATCTCGAGAAATATGAGCTACAGTATTAAAAGATAGCATAGTATCTGCTGAGTAATGTATTGCTAAGAATAGGCCGGTTAAAATTTGGATGATTAAACATAATCCTAATAATGAACCAAAGTTTCAAAGAGTTGAAATATTTGCTGGGGTGGGTAAATCAATTAGGGCATTATTTATAATTTTAATTAAAGGATGTGTTTTACGTAAGATTATCATTATAGTCGTTTAATAATATTACGGATTGGTCCGTTAATTTTTACTGAAATTTTAATTACAACAATTATAGTAATTAAAAGATAGCTTATAATGGCTATAGTATTAAGGGGGAGTAGGTCAGAAAAAATTATTGAAGTTTGGTTGAATAAAGAGGGGAGGAGTTGAGTTGATGTAAATTTAAATATTATAATAGAAGATAGTACAAAAATAATTAAACTTAAAGTGGCTTGAGTTTTGTAATTTTTGTATTTAAACTGAAACATTTCATTAGCTGCTAGGCTAGTAATATAAATAAATAATACCATAAGACCTCCGATAAAAATTAAAAATAATGTAAATGAAAATCAAGCAGTAGGGGAAATTAAATATAATAATAATCTAATGATAATAGCTTGTGAAATGATTCTGATTATAATTATAATGGGGTGGTATATATAAATAATGTTAATGGAAATCAGGGATGAAATAATTATCAATATTTTAATTACAGAGGGTAGTTTAAAAAAAATTTTGGCTTTGGAAGCTGAAGATGGTTCTGGTCTCTTCTGAAGTTTTTATAATTACTTATTTTTTAGTTTACAAGACTAATGTTTTTTTATAAACTATAAAAACTTATTAATTTATTAAATTTATTACTATTAACAAATCTTTTAATTGGGGGGGTTCTTTATTGTTCAGTGCGTGAACACCTGCTTAATTCTTTATTAAGATTAGAATATATAGTTTTGAGTGTATTTTTATTATTAATTATAAGAATAGAAATAATGGGGGGTTACTATGCTTTAATTTATTTAATTATAGCTGCCTGTGAAGGGGCGTTAGGCCTTTCAATTCTTATTATTATAAGACGAAGCTGAGGGGGGGACTATTTAAGCGGGCTAGGCCTAATAATTTTTTAATGATAAAATTTACAGTTATATTATTAATAGGGTTAGTAAGAGGCATAGTTAGTAAGTATATATTTTGAATACTAGGGGGGCTAGTTATTATAGTATACATTTATTTTTCTATATGAGGTAGATTTTTTGTTCCCCATGTATTTTTAAGTAGCGGGTTGAGATTTGATCAAATTAGTTTTAGTTTAATTATTTTAAGTTTATTTATTATTGTTTTAATATATTATTCTAGAAATACTGTATTTTCTAGAAGAGGGGTGCGATACTTTTATGGTCTGGTTTATGCTTTGATATTGGTATTAATTTTAACTTTTTTAATTACTAACTTATTAGGGTTTTATTTTTTTTTTGAGTTTACTTTAATCCCTACTTTATTAATTATTATAGGTTGGGGGTACCAACCCGAGCGGCTACAAGCGGGGGTTTATTTTTTATTTTATACACTAGGTGCATCTTTACCTTTTTTATTAATTATAATAATATATTTAAAAATGACTGGGGGGCTTGATATCTTTGAAGGATTTTTTGGTTTGAGAGATAAAATGACCTTGGGGGTTTTTATTTTTAGTGTAATAGCTTTTATAGTAAAAATACCTATGTTTTTTACTCACTTATGACTTCCTAAAGCACATGTAGAAGCCCCTGTCTCGGGTTCAATAATTTTAGCGGGGGTTTTATTAAAATTAGGGGGCTACGGAATTTATCGAGTGTTTACTTTGATTGGAGGAGGTGTTTGTGTGTATGGGGTATATTTTTGAGGACTAAGAATTGTGGGGATAATTTATATCGGACTAATATGTTGCCGGTTAAGTGATATAAAGGCGTTAGTTGCTTATTCTTCTGTCGCTCATATGGGGATAGTAATTAGAGGGTTAGTAAGTTATAATTATTGAGGTTTTTTGGGGGCTCTCATCATGATAGTAGCCCACGGAGTATGTTCTTCAGGGCTTTTTTGTGCTGTAAACATCTATTATGAGCGTTCGGGTAGACGAGGGTTTTATATTAATAAGGGTTTAATTACGATCGCGCCTGGTCTCACCTTTTTATTTTTTATACTATGCGGGGGTAATATGGCTATACCTCCTACCATCAACCTAGTTTCAGAAATTTTTTTAATGGGGAGAATTATTAAAGTTGATTATATAATATTATTAGTGTTTCCTTTAGGATCTTATTTGGGGGCTGTTTTTACATTGTTTTTGTTTAGTTACAGTCAGCACGGGAAAAATTATGAGGGGGGCGGGTTTTTAGCTAAAATTAATTTTCGCGAGTTTCATCTAATGATTGTTCATATTTTACCTTTAAATTTATTGGTGTTAAAAATTGATTTTTTTTTAAGTTTATTTTAAATTTAAGTAGTTTAAATAAAATTTAAAGTTGTGGGCTTTAAGATGGGTAAACCCTTGAGTAATTTTAAAACTTAAATCTATGTCATTTTACTTAGGGTTTATATTATTTTGATTTAGTGGGTTAAGAATCTTAATTGGAAGTTTATTATATAATAAAAGTTTTGTTTTATTTTTAGAGTGGGAAGTGTTTAGTTTTTTTAGTAATAAGATTATTATAACATTATTGTTTGATTGGTTAAGATTAAGATTTATGGGGTTTGTTTTATTTATTTCTTCTATGGTTTTAATATATAGCTATTACTACATGGCGGGGGATAAAAATTTTACTCGGTTTATTTTTTTAGTTTATTTATTTGTTTTGTCTATGCTACTAATAATTGTAAGACCTAATTTAATTAGAATTCTTTTGGGGTGGGACGGGCTAGGTCTTGTTTCTTATTGTTTAGTTATTTATTACCAAGGTGTAAAATCTGCTAATGCAGGAATGATTACAGTTTTGTCTAACCGGGTTGGGGATGTAGCTATTTTATTGGGCGTAGCTTGACTAGTAAATTATGGCTCTTGAAATTTTTGGTATGTTCAATATATTCTTGATTCAACAAAACTAAGATTTTTTTTAGTTTTGTTACTACTAGCTGGGATGACTAAAAGAGCTCAAATTCCTTTTTCAGCCTGGCTTCCTGCTGCTATAGCAGCACCAACCCCGGTGTCTGCATTAGTTCATTCTTCTACTCTTGTTACGGCTGGGGTTTACTTAATAATTCGCTTTAATTATTTATTAGGGATAAATTTTTTTTTAATATATATTGGGAGTGTGACAATATTTATATCTGGGTTAGGAGCTAATTTTGAGATAGATTTAAAAAAAATTATTGCTTTATCAACTCTTTCTCAATTAGGGGTTATAATATTTATTTTATCTCTTGGTATCAGAGAGTTAGCTTTTTTTCATCTTCTTTCTCACGCTCTTTTTAAGTCTTTATTATTTTTATGCGCTGGGGTTTATATTCATGGAGCTGGGGATTGTCAAGATATTCGGTTATTAGGGGGGGTTATAATAACAATGCCTGTTAGTTCTTTATTTTTTAGCTGTTCATCACTTTCTTTATGTGGTTTTCCTTTTTTATCCGGGTTTTACTCTAAGGATTTAATTCTCGAAATATTTATAATAAGGGGGATAAATATAATTGGGGGGTTATTAGTAGTTTTAGGAACATTTTTTACTATAACTTATTCTGTTCGGTTAATTATTTATTTGTACTTTAGGAATTTAGGGTTAAAGGCTTTATTAGGTGTTGCTGAAGAAGCTGGAATTTTATTTCCTATGAGAGGGCTTTTTTTTATTTCAGTACTTGCAGGTTCTTGTATGTCTTGGGGGTGGGTGCCAGCTTATTTTGTGTTTCTTACTTTTTTTTGGAAGTTATTATTTTTAGTAGGAGGTTTATTTATTAGAGGTTTAATATTTCATTTAATTACTCGGGCTATTTATTTTAATTTACGGATTGAGCAGGCGCGCTTAAAAAATTTTTTGGGGGGAATATGATTTCTTCCTTTAATTTCTAGCGCGGGGGCTATAAATTGATTGGATGGGGGGGTAAAACTTTTGAAGTTTGTGGACCAGGGTTGGGTAGAGATACTTGGTGGACAAGGGGTGTCTACGTATAAAACCCATAAGGGTTTTATTTTCGACTACAGATTATTAAGAGGACTAAAATTATATTTATTTGGAGGGCTACTAATTATTTTTATAATTCTTTATTATAATTATTTAAATAGCTTAAATAGAGCGTAGCTTTGAAGCAGCTAGGGTGAAAGACTTTCTTTAAATATTAATTGTAGCGACTACATTTTTACAATGAAAGTGTAAGGTTTTTATTAAACTAAATCAAAAGATTAAGGCGGGCAATGGAGTTTAACCACTGAAAATTAAGTTAGCAGCCTATTTTTAGACGGTCCCGCCGTAGGAGGAGTTAAACTCTATTTACCATTAACAATGGTATTCCTCTAATTTGGATTCTCTTAAAGACAAAGACCTTTGGGTCAAAAATCAGGTCGAAACTGAAAGCAAATTTTCGCTTTTTATCTAAGAAAAACCCCAAGGTACTTTTTAGTTGCAAACCAAATGTTATAGTTAACTATAATCCTAGTTATTTCATTCAAGAGCCCCGTAGTTTCATTCATGGAATAGTCCTAAAGTTAGAATTAAGATAAAAAATGTAGTATTAACTATTATATAGTTTAACTTTATGGTCTGGCAGAGAAGAGGAATAGGAAGAATTAAAGTAATTTCTACATCAAAAATTAAAAATACAACTGCAATTAGATAGAATCGTAGGGAGAAGGGGAGTCGGGCGGAGGATTTAGGGTCAAACCCGCATTCAAAAGGGGATGTTTTTTCTCGGTCTAAGGTAATTTTTTTAGCTAGGAGTGAATTAATTATTAAAAGGGCTGAGCATAGCGCTAGGGCAGTTAAGGTATTAAGTATAATTACACTTTCCTCAAGAGAGGACCTTTTGGTTGGAGGCCAAATTTACTTATATAATAAAAGTGTATCTACCTCATCAATAAATAGTTAAATATAAAAATAATCAAACTACATCTACAAAATGTCAGTATCAGGCTGCAGCCTCAAAGCCGAAATGGTGGGTGCTAGAAAAATGTTGGGTGGCGTGACGGCATAAACAAGTGAATAAAAATAATGACCCAATAATTACGTGAAGGCCGTGGAATCCAGTAGCAATAAAGAACGTTCTGCCGTAGGCTGAGTCAGCAATAGTAAAAGAGGCTTCTCAGTATTCTATGCCTTGAAGGCATGTAAAATACCCTCCTAGAATTACAGTAGATAATAATCCTTGCATAGTTTGGGTGTGGTTATTATTTATAAGGGAATGATGGGCTCAGGTTACAGTTACACCGGACCCTAAAAGGATGAGAGTATTTAATAAAGGAACTTGAGTTGGGTTGAAAGTATAAATTCCTAAGGGGGGTCATTGTAAACCAATTTCTATAGTTGGCGCTAAACTTGAGTGAAAGAAAGCCCAAAAAAAAGAAAAGAAAAATAATACTTCAGAAGTAATAAATAAAATTATCCCTCATCGTAGGCCTTTGGCTACTTTTTTAGTATGAAGGCCTTGGAACCCCCCTTCTCGTGTGACGTCTCGTCATCATTGGATACAAGTTAAAATTAGAACTAACTCCCCAAAAAAAAATATTAGGGGAGACGCTGAATTAAATCACTTAGCTAAGCCTCTTGTTAATAATAAAGCTCCTATGGCTCCGGTGAAAGGTCAAGGGCTTTGATCGACTATGTGAAAAGTATGGTTGCTTTTAATTATCATTAATGGGTTATTACTTCTCTGGCGTATAAAGTGGATAAAGTTGCAAAGACATAAGATTGAATAACGGCTACTGCTGATTCTAATGTTAATAATATAGTTTGAATTAGTAAAAGACTTATAAGAATGGCATTGGATGCTACCGCTGTTTGGTTACCTAAAAGGGTTATTAGCAGATGCCCTGCTGTTATATTTGCCATAAGACGGACAGAAAGAGTGATAGGTCGAATTAAATTTCTAACTCTTTCAATAAGAACCATAAATGGCATTAAAATTCCAGGGGTGCCGTTAGGTACTATATGGGCAAACATATGATTTGTGTGGTTAATTCATCCAAATAATATAAAGGTTAGCCATAGCGGCATAGCTAATCTTAAAGTTAGGGTTATATGACTTGATGCAGTAAAAATATAAGGGAATAAGCCAAGAAAATTATTTGTTAACACAAAAATAAATAAGGCTAATAACAAGATAGTTTCTCCGGTTAAATGTTTATTACCTAGCAGGGCATTAAATTCTAAGTGAAGTTTATTTTTTAGTGAGATAGCGGTTATACTAGTCTTTGCAGGGATAACTCAATATAAAGGAGTTAAAAATATCGTGATTATCAAAGCTCTTAGTCAGTTAAAAGAAATATTAAATAACGCAGAGGGGTCAAAGCTTGAAAACAGATTGGTTATCATATTCAATTTATTGAGGTTGAGGTTTTGATAAGATGATTTAAGATGTTTATACTTGAAGTTTTATAGTAGGAAAAATAAATTTTAATAATTGTTACTATTACTAGGAAAGAAAATATTAAAATAAGTAGCCCTCATATAAGAGGAGATATTTGAGGTATTAAAAAATACTTTAAAGTTACTTAATCTTGACAAGATTATATTAATTAATTAACTAATTTTTTAATTAAAAATAGGAGTTACTCTATTATTGACCGGTTTAAGAGACCGTTGCTTACTTTCAGCCATTTAATTAATTGAAATTTTTAATTCAGGCGATAAATTTATACGGGGTTACTCTTTCAATAGAAATGGGCATAAATCTATGGTTTGCCCCACAAATTTCCGAGCATTGTCCAAAAACTAGTCCAGGGCGGTTAAATAAAAAGTTAACTTGGTTTAACCGACCTGGCACAGCGTCAGCTTTTACCCCTAAAACTGGGATGGTTCAAGCGTGAAGTACATCAGCTGCTGAAATAAGTATACGGATTTGAGTGGAGAAGGGTAAGATAACTCGGTTATCAACGTCCAGTAAACGGAAAGAGGAAGGAGTTCTTTCTTCTTCTGGTAATATGTAAGAATCAAACTCAATATTTAAAAAATCTGAATATTCGTAGGATCAATATCACTGGTGTCCTATTGTTTTTAGCGTAATAGCGGGTTTAAAATTTTCATCTAATAAGTAAAGAAGTCGAATAGATGGTAGACCAATAAAAATTAAAATAAAACTTGGGAGAATTGTTCAGAATAGCTCAATATTTTGAGACTCTAGTAGATTTTGGTCTAAGTGAGTTCTATAGCAGGCAGTTATTAAGTTAAAGCCTACAATTGTAATAATTAAAATTAAAATAGTTAGTGTGTGGTCATGAAAAAAAATTAATTGCTCTATAAGAGGTGAACATGCGTTTTGTAAATTAAGAGCGGCTCAGGTAGAGATTTCTAAAGGAGTATTTATTCATAAATGGAGCTTAAATCCATGGCACTATTCTGCCACATTAGAAACGGTAAATTAAAGTTAATTCTGAGTAAGTGTGTTCAGACGGTGGGCTCAAATGGGTTCACTCAATAAAGGAAGGTTGTGTTAGGGGGTTAATAACAGGACGGGCTGATATTTTGGCTTCTCATATAATGAAAGCAAACCCTATGATTGCTACTACTGATGTGTAGCTTCCAATAGAGCTAAAAATATTTCATGAAGTAAAAGCATCTGGGTAGTCGGAGTAACGACGCGGCATACCATTTAGTCCTAAAAAGTGTTGGGGGAAGAAGGTGAGATTTACCCCGGTAAATATAATAGCAAATTGAATTTTTAACCATGTGGGGTTTATTCTCACTCCGGCTATAAGGGGGAACCAATGAACTAGGCCGGCTATAATAGCAAAGACAGCCCCCATGGATAAAACATAATGAAAATGAGCTACTACATAATAAGTGTCATGAAGTACGATATCAATAGATGAGTTAGACAAGATAATTCCAGTAATACCCCCGACTGTAAATAAAAAAACAAACCCAATAGCTCATAATAGCGTGGGGGTTATTAATAACATGCTTCCTTGAAGAGTGGCGATTCAACTAAAAATTTTTACTCCTGTTGGCACCGCAATAATTATAGTGGCAGTGGTAAAGTAAGCGCGGGTGTCTACATCTATTCCTACGGTAAATATGTGATGGGCTCAGACAATAAACCCTAGTAATCCGATGGCAGATATAGCATAAATTATCCCTAGTTGACCAAAGGTTTGTGTTTTACCAGACTCAAAAGCAATAACATGGGAAATTATTCCAAACCCTGGGAGAATGAGGATATAAACCTCTGGGTGGCCAAAAAATCAAAACAAATGTTGGTATAAAATGGGGTCACCACCACCCGCGGGGTCAAAAAAAGAAGTGTTTAAATTACGGTCTGTAAGAAGCATAGTAATGGCACCCGCTAAAACTGGTAGAGATAAAAGTAATAAAATAGCAGTTAAAAAAACCGACCAAACAAATAAAGGGGTTTGGTCTCAAGTCAACCCGGGAGCTCGTATATTAATAATTGTGGTAATAAAATTTACGGCGCCTAAGATAGAACTGGCGCCGGCTAAGTGTAATCTAAAGATTGATACGTCTACAGATGCCCCGGCGTGGGCGATTCCTCTTGCTAAAGGGGGGTATAAAGTTCACCCCGTCCCAACTCCTCTTTCTACCAAACCCCCGGCTAAAAGTAGCATTAAAGAAGGGGGTAGGAGTCAAAAACTCATATTATTTATACGAGGAAACGCCATGTCGGGGGCTCCAATTATTATAGGTACTAGTCAGTTGCCGAAGCCTCCAATTATAATAGGCATAACTATAAAAAAAATCATAATAAAAGCATGAGCAGTTACTAAGACATTATAAATTTGGTCATCACCGATAAATCTACCTGGTTGACCTAATTCTAGCCGAATTAATACACTGAAAGCAGTTCCAACTATTGCAGATCAGACACCGAAAATTAAATAAAGGGTTCCAATGTCTTTATGATTTGTTGAATAAAATCATCGAAGGATTTTAAAAAAAAGAGGTGGCCGAGATTTGAGGTGTTAAACTGTAAATTTAAGTAGGAATATTTTCTCTCTTTAGAGCTAATAGTTTAATAAAAATTTTATGGTGCAAATATAAAGATAAAAGACTAATTCTTTGTTGGCTTTAAAGTTTACGGAGTTTCCGTATATTAGACTTTGAAGGACTAAAGTTTATTTAACATAAAACTTTAAAGCACAACACTTATTAATGGAATAATAATATTTGATGTTGCAACAAAAATTAAGAAGCCAAAAGAAGCTTTCGAAATTGGGTTAATTGTTATTATTTTTTTAGCGTGTTTATTAAGAATCAGGGAATAAATTACACGAAAATAATAAAATAAAGAGATTAACGACATTATAATAAAAATGAGTACTAGCAGTTTAATATTTATTTTAATTAAAATAATAATGACCGATAATTTAGCAATAAATCCTAAAAAGGGGGGAAGCCCGCCTAAGGCTAGTAAATTAAAAATTATTAAGTATTTGTGAGTTAAAGTTTCTTTTCAGTAAGCTATATCGTTTATTTTTTTAACGGGGGACTTTAAAACTATAAAGATAATGCTAGCAGATAAAACACAATAAATTACAAAGTAAAATAAACAAATTATTGAGCTTGAAGCGGCACTTATTAGGAGTCAACTTCTATGGGTAATAGAAGAATATGTTAGTAAGGTTTTAATAATTACTTGATTAAGCCCCCCCACAGTTCCTACAATAATAGAAATAACTGCAATAACTATAATTTTATTTATTTTAAACATAGATAAAAGTAGTAGGGGGGCTACTTTTTGTCATGTAAATAGAATAAAACATTGCACTCAATTTAGATTATTTATAATATTGGGGAATCAGTAGTGTAGGGGGGGAATTCCTGCTTTTAGTAGAAGGGCTAAGAAAATTAAAGTTTCAGTTGTTCTTATTTTTAAAGAAGATGAGAAGGATACTCTTAACGTAGCACTAATAATTAAAATAATAGAAGCCAAAGCTTGGACTAAGAAATATTTAATAGCAGCTTCAACTATACGCCGGGTGGCCCCTATAAGTATGAGGGGGAGCATACTTATAAGGTTAATTTCTAACCCCAGTCAACAGGTAAATCAAGTGTTAGCAGAAATAGCCATTAATGTGCCTATAATTAAAATATTAAAAAATATAATTTGGTATGATTTAATAAACATTTAAAAAGAAGGGGAGTCGCCCCTATAAGCAGGGTATGAACCTACAAGCTTAATTAGCTTACCTTTATATAGTTTAGTTTATACGAACATTAAATTTTGATTTTAAAAGAATCAGTGAAATTCTGTTAATTATAAGAAGAAGTAAATTTTACATGCTTTATTCTATCAAAATAACCCTTTTTGGTCAGGCATTCTTCTTTATTTTCTAAAAACCCTATAAAAAACTATTAGAAACATTATAATTATAAACGTCATAATTTAAGAACAATTTTAAAGTTGTTCTTGGTTTTTTTCCTAATATTTTAAGGGGTTATGTTTTTAATGCGGTTTAAAAATATTTTTTTAAAAAAAAAGTTATAATATAATAAAAATTTAATTTTATATATATTTATATTTATTATATATATATTATAATTAATAAATATATATATATATAATTAATAAATTTATTATTGTAATAATTAAATTATATATAGTTTAAATAAAAGAAAAAGTATATTTATTGAAAATATATTATTTATTGAAAATATAAAATTATTATATATTATAATTAATAAATATATATATATAATTAATAAATTTATTATTGTAATAATTAAATTATATATAGTTTAAATAAAAGAAAAAGTATATTTATTGAAAATATATTATTTATTGAAAATATAAAATTATTATATATTATAATTAA